>APFE030503271.1:7060-91761 GCA_000404065.3 Pinus taeda | reverse complement strand
ATCTATCTTTTCTATCTTTTCTTGAGCTAGTTTCATAACATTTGGTATCAGAGCTTTGGATTCTAGGGTTTCGCTGCTCCAAACAGGTCATCGTGGCATTTTCACTATAACTTTTTTCTGCGATGTTTCAGAAGTTGAAAAAAAAACCCATTTGAGAAGACATTGCGCTGAATATTGGGTCTGAATTTCAGAGCTTTTTGCGCTATATTTGCAAAGATATGATCTGAGGAAGTTGGTCTTTTTGTAGTCTCCTGAATTACATTCCGAACAGGCGACCTAGGGAAAATCGTTGATGAGCCCCAAATTGGTAACTTGTTCGGATCATTTGGCCTAATTAATTATCCTTGTTCAGTCCTTGTTCAAATCCTTCATTTTCCATAGCTTATGCATTATTTAGTATGTTTATGTCATTTGTACGAATAAGGGAAGTCACTCTTCCTAGGTGGCTAACACGTGCTTATTTCAGGTTTTTTGACACATATTGGAGCAAAATCGAGCAATCATGGGCTATAAGAAAGCCAAGTTTGAGGTGAGGATTCATAGGGGGGTTGTCTATGGCATTAAATAACCCTTCCTCGGGATCTTCACCCCCAACTCCGAGCTCCAAAGACCACCAAAACCGAATCTAGAAGGCAGCCAAGCAGAATTTAGAAGGGATTGTCTAACTCACAGTTTGGACAGCCGAGTTCCACAGATTGAGGAGGCTAGCTAGGTCCCTCGTGATGTATAAATGTTGAGGCCTCATCCTTCGTAAGGGACTTTTGAAACTATTGTGTATTTTGCACCTCAGTGCTACCAGTCATATTTTGTTCTTTTGTAGCCATTTTTGGCATCACTCTTATGATTATTTTTGGATAATGAGAAGCAATTTGGTTTCCTATCAAATCTAAGTTTTTCATAGGAGCCATAGCTCTCAGGGTTGGGTCCAACCTGAGAGCCTAGGGCCTCCTTTCTGTACTATTACTTTTCCTTTACGTATCATTGTTTCCCTTTATGCATTTGAACGTATTTCTGTTATGTATATTTAGTTATGTTGCTTGAATAGATCATTGTTTATGAATGACATTGCTTCAGGTGCTTTGGTAGGATAATAACAGAAAAGCCTCAAAGAAAAGGGACAACCACACTCCCAGTTTCAGCTCATCCTTATTGGATTACGGGCTGGAATTGAGGAAACAATGTTGCCTCAACAAAAACACTAGTTTGCTTGACCATGCAATCCTTAGTGTACTATTTTCATTTGTAGAGATTAGTCATGGGTTTGGACATCTGAAATGTTTCTTTGCATAGTTGATGTATAGGGTTCTCTTCCGAAATAAAGTTGTTGTTCATTTATGTTGTTGATGGTTAGACTAGATTAGCTCAAGATTTGATCATTTGCAAGACTTTGTTGATTTGATCGAAGTACACCGTGCAAGGAATCTCCTCCATTCGTTCATCCACCCAAAGCATCATCTAAGCCACTTGTTCTGTCTCTTAGCTAAGTTTCTCGTCTCCCATCTGTCCCTTTTGTCCACGTAACCCTACCTTCTTGCTCATCATTGCCTTAGCCTTCTTCAAGCCAAGTCAGCCTTCTACACCTCTTTACCACTCTATCCACCAGTCCTTAGACCATTTTAGACCCCTATCCTACTTCCAGATCCATCCATGCACCTTCCCTCACTCATCCATCCTCTAAAAACCGATTTCCAAACATCCTGTAGAAATTCTGAAACATCCTGTAGAAATTTCTGAACATCCTGTAGAACCCCTGCAGACTTCCTGTAGAAGCTCACAAATGAGGTTTCTTGATAGCCAAACCTTGTGAAACTCTCTGGAAGAGTGTTAGGGACTCCTTAGACCATCTATGAACCTTTCCAACCTTTTCCAAGCATTTCTCTTCCTTGATCCACCCCTGCACAATAAAGCATAGTTCAAGCATATGCATGAGAAAATTGACAATTTAATCAAAAATACAAAAAGATGATTTCTTAGGAAAAAGGTAGTCTAAACACATGTATTTTACCTTTATAGAAGTAATGGCATCTCTTTCAGTAGTTTGCATTCTCATCTTTGCATCAGTAGGATTAGCTGGTAGAATTAAGGTTTGCTAGGGTTTGCGCTTTCCTTCAGTTTTTCAATCTCTTTTCGCAAGTAGATTAGCTTCCTTTGAGTTAGCTTTCATCCATCAATTAGAAGCTTCTTCTAAGAGCACATAGAAGTTGGCTAAAGCCCCTAGCGGACTTGTGCCATTTGACCAAGTGACAGCTGCGGCAAGAGCTAGTACTTGTGCATACAGCACCGTCGCTTCCAAGTTTGTTACGAACAACCGGGTTGATAAAAGTAAAGAAGGGAGTCAAGGAGTTGCAGCATTATTGTTGCGATATTGGAGCCCACCATATTTTTGGCACCGTTGCCAGGGAAGCGTCAGAGTATTGGTGATTGTTGCTTTTCTTCTATTTTCTCCTACAACCTTCTGCTAAGTAGTTTATTTCATTTCCATTCTGCAATTTCCTTTCCGCAAAAGTAAAGTAGACATTTCCTGCTTTCATAGATTAGCATTTCAATTCTGCAAGCATAGATTAGCATTTCAATTCCACAATTTCAATTCTGTAAGCATAGATTAGCATTTCAATTCTGCAAGCATATATTAGCATTTCAATTTCACAATTTCAATTCCGCAAGCGTAGCTTAGCATTTCATTCCTGCAATTTCATTTCGGCAAAATAGATTAGTCCTTTCTTGCTTTCATTTCAATTCCACATTTTCATTTGATTAAGATAGTTAGTTGCAGTTCAATCTATTTTAGTTTTGCAGGTACAAGAAGAAAAATACAAAATTCAACCAAAAAGATTTCATTTCATGCATGGTAGGAGTAGAGATAAGTTAGAAAAATACTTGCACAACACCCCCCACTGCTTCACGCAACCAACCTTCTCTCTTCTTCGGTGGCTGTGAATAAGAAGAACCCCTGGGCAGACATCAAGGAATATTTAAAGAACCTCTAAGGGAGGAGAAGAAAAAATTCCACTGTAGCAAATGGCTACAAGCAGAAATGTTGGGAGTAGTACTTTTTCTTCCAAGTCAATCCTTAGAGGTGAATGTGAGAATCTGATGGAAGATTTCAAGAGTGAGATGAGGCAGTTTCTTGCCATGCAACTGGATACCTTACAGATCCAAAGGAAGCAAGAGGAAGCTAAGAGAGCTTTGGCCATATTTTGCCCTAGGTGCACTAGAAAGCATCCTATGCACGAATGTCCAATGCACTCCCTAGAAGTGCGTTTCATCTGTGAAGAATACCATCCTACGAATCAGTGCCCTTCCTTGCTTGGAATCAAAGTTGCATATCAAAGGGCTAAAGAAGTCACTGAACCACTCTATTTCATAAACCAAAGGAGGTCACATGGACCCATACCTTACCAGCAGGAACTGCAAGGGACATCCAAGACCTATTACGACCCCTATCAAGCCAATTCCATGCTTTCTTGGGGTCCCCCTGCTCATCCTTCCTAGTTCACACCTCCTCCTTGTTCCTTCACAGATCCATATTATGCCCAACCAGTTGCTCATTCATTTCACTCTTATGCTCAGCCACAGCCTCAGTGGAATACACCTCATCAGGGGTGGAGGCCCCAGTACAACACTCCTCTCGCTCATTTTCCCCCACCGCCTGCTCATCCACAACCATCGCCTCCTTCTCCACTAAGGCAACCCCAAATGCCTGCCCAACCACAACCCCATCCGCATCCATCTCACATATACGCCCCACTCAACTACCCATACCACAGTTCCCGAGAAATCAACCTCCATCTCCTTCATCCATTTTTACATTTTCTCCATATCCATTAATCTATTTCAAAACCTGTTTCATGGGGAGATGCACATGGGTGATAGTAGCCTACCCAATAAGTTTCAACCAATTCCGATGCACGGTTTTCAAGAAATTGATTTCTAAAATATTCATCCATTTTCCATTTTTTCTCGAAATCTGTGCATCCATTGATCACAATTTTTTTATGGGAGGTGCATCATGATGATAGGAACATGCTCAACAATTTTCAGATCGATCTGATCTATCGTTTGGGAGTAATGGCGAAAACAAGTTTCGGTCCTGTGAAAATTCAGTGGCAGCAGCTTGAGGGTGCAGATCTGAGCGTGGAAATGAACTTCTGCAGCATGCATCCGGCCAGAGGGCACCTGCACAAGGAAAACAACCAAAAATCATCAACCAAGCCCTCATGCAACCAAAGAAACCAGTGCATGCAGCAATGACTAGCCACAGCACCTCACAACAGCCATTTGACTTCAGGTACGTGATTGAAACTCGTTCTTCTATTGCACAAATCTAATTTAAAAACTGCATGAATGAATGGAATGTTGGAATTAAGCCATGAATATAGCAAGGTTAAGCCGATTGCCTTCTCTAGCACTCAGCCAGAAGTCATGCAGTACACGTGGACAACTGACTTACGTGAAAATTAAAGCAACCAGGAGTGTTGGCCATTTAAACCTCAGTTCAATTCACGGCAGTGATTACAGGGGGAAAAAACACAGTTCAAGAACAACACTTCCAGTTGCATGTGGCCACATACACTTGGGCACTTCACTCTCTCACGTAAATCACGCTGAAATTAAATGATGCTTGGCTGAAATTCTCACCACCCTCTGTTCAACTGCGGTCAACTGGAGCACACGTCCACCATGTCTAGATCAGTTAACCAGTGGTCCTCTGCAAGATTCCTTCCCGGTTTCTCTAGATTTCTATCGTTTCTTAAAAAATTCCCGCCTGTTGTGCTCTACAGGCGTTTCTACAGGAAGTCTTCTACAAGAAACGCAGAAAACAGCCTTCCAGAGCATAAAAGCCTGGATTTCTCTTCGACAAATTGGAAATCTCAAGGAGAGGTAGGCTCGAACATGCCATCCCCATGCTTAATTTTCAAAGGGTGCTAAATTATCTCGTTTGAAGTAAAAAAGATTGGAACCAATCTTCCTGTGGGTCCAGACGGTGTTTTTCTTATATAATACACAGAATTTCTTTTGAATGGTGCTGTGTCGTATTCACCTCCATGATTCCTACTAGAGAACTCTCCCCATTATAACGATAAACCGCTGTAAGGCTCACCTGTGCACATATAAACCTTTTTCTTTTGTGACTGTTATATGGTTAGTGTGAAAATTAGCTCTGCACTCTGTTTATGAGAGCCTAATTTCATTTTGATAGTCAAGTTTTGGGGTAGCAACAATATTATAACCAAGGAATTGGTGAAAGGAGAGATACAACCAACAGAGAAATCTTGTCTTGAGAGTCAAGGAGGAAAGCCATATCAGAATTCTCCTTCTGATCAGAGCACAAGCCAAAACGGGGCATTATATCCAAATTCTGGCCGAGGAACTCACTTCATCCAGTAGTGAGGAAAAGGAGCAAATTGAGGCAGAGAGGAAAACAGAGGGGAAGAAAGCTAAGGATAAGAAAACCCAGGGCAGACCAATAGTGAAACCATCACAAGGAAAGCAAGAGGAAAAGCAAGAAAGAAAAAGGAGGATGAAATAGAGAGAAAAAAACCATTTTAATCCTTGGAAACTGTTGTAGGTTGCAGGTACACAATGCGGAAAGGGGGCCTCCCAACACAAGCAGAAGGGTCCCTACCAAGTTCCCATGAATCCTCACATCCATCCCCTCCATGAACACTCATTTTTTTCAGGATCCAAACGCAATTTAGTCATGGTTCAACCTTCTACAGGAAGTTCTGTATTTTTACCAGAAACATCCTTTAGAGCCTTTTGGGCAGGCCAGAATTGATTACGGAGAGGTATTTGAAGCTTGAAATCTGTTGAGGAGGCATGCAACCACTCTTTTCTTCCATCCTCCACTTGTTCCATCTCCTCTCACCACCATTGCTATCATCTAGTTGAATATACCTACATCGTCATACTAGAACCTTGTTTTATCAGATAGGAATTTGTTTTTCAAGTGAAAAATAAAGCATGCAGAGGCCCACACACCTTACCTATCAAGGCACCCTCAGGACCCTTCATCCGTGAACGCAACTTTGTTTTTTAAGCATGCACCCCAGGAGGAGAAACGACTATAGGATGTCCTCCAGGAATCTTGTAGCAGTTGATCCGGCTGGAGCACATACCATGGAGACACCAGCATCTCATATCAAACGAAGCTAGTGCAGGCAGCATTCACCATTAGAGAGTCGGGTCTCAAGGTCTTGGAACCACCATCAGCAAAAATTGAAGAAGAAGACACCCCCAGCCATGCAAGCCAAATCAGGAAGTGTAAAAATGGCTTCTACAGGAAGCTAGAAATCAGCTATAGGACTTTCTGTAGGAAGTCCTGAAAAAGGGAAGCAGAAGGAGAAATCCGCTGAAATCCTAGCTAGGGAGGTAGCAGCTGTGCTGGACACCCTAAGTACCTCTCCCAAGCTGAAGGAGAAGTGAAAGAGGGAGCTTCCACTATATTTTAAGGCAAGAAAGGGCATGCAGATAAGAACTGGCAGACCCCAAACCATAGTCAAAGAAGCAAATTTTCATTGAGGACACAAAATCTAAACGAAAGGAGGAGCCTCCTTCAAGGATGTCCATCACCTATGAATGAGGAAGCCAAAAACCTTCACTGGAAGAGAGAGAATTCAAATAATGGACTCAAAGACAGTTCTACAGGATGTTCAGACAGTTCTACAGGAAGTTGAGAATTCTCTAGGAAAAGAAGCACAGGCAGTGGGAAGAAGCAAAGAGAAAAGCATGGTTTCATGACAGAGAAGAGGACATCACTTCAGAAGCTTGGCATGACAAGGAGGCCACCAAGGCCATCAAAGATGAGGAGATAGATTGGTTGCTCAAAGGATGAGCACCACTTTCAATAGGGGGGTGATGATGAGCCCCAAAAATGGATGATTATTTGGGCTCATTCAACATCCTAATTCGACTTAATCCACCATTCTCATTAGTTTATTATATGTTTTTTATTATATTTATGCTAATAGAGTGAATTGGGTTAGTCATTATGCCACCAAGTCTAATGTGTGCTTTGTGTAGCTTTTTTGGTCAATTTGGAGACAAAGTCAATGGTTGAAATGAGCACTTGGAAACCAAATTCGTGGAGAGTATTTTTAGGAAGGTGTTCCCTTCATTTATGGGCCCTTACCTCGAATTCTCCACCATCAGCTTGGAGTTCAAGGGCCACCAAATCAATTACCACAAGGGCAGTCGAGCAAGTCAAGTAGGACTGCTGTTAACTGCAAGTTTTGGGTAGCCGAGTCCCTAAAGTTTAAGAGGGTTGTTGGGGTCCTCAATTTGTATAAATAAGAGGGCTTAGGGCCTCATTTCAGTTAGTCATTTTTTGGGTTAGCCAATAGTTAGTCATTTTGTATTCATTTTGTAGTCATTTTGTAGTTCGATTTTTAGGCAGTAGATTAGCTTTGCTTTCAGCGCATTTTCAAGTTCTCCTTGTGGACAGTTTTTGGAATGTAACATTTCTTTTTATCAATAAAGATGAATCCAGCTTTGCACCAGCTCTAAATCTCTCTTAGGAGGCTGTAGCTCTTGGGGTTGGGCCCATCTCAAGCGCACAGTACCTCCTTTGTTTACTTTCATGTGTCTTTGTTGCATTCTTAGAATAAAATCTGCTATTTAGATTTAAATCTTCTTTTGTTATTTAAGTTGTTTTTGATGAGTAAAATAAATTTTCATGCTCAGATTTAGTTTATAGGTTGCTAACAGAAAAATATTCAAGAAAAGGGCCATCAAACATCTGTGGTTTCACCTCTCCCTCAGTGGGATCAGGAGCTGTGACTAGGATGACTTTGCTGCCCACAAAAACACTAATTTTGCTTTGCCATGCAATCACTAGTGTTTGATTTTCATGTGTAGAAGTTGGTTACAAGTTTAGAATTTTGTTTTCTTAGTTTCATGAGATAAAATACATGGTTTCACTGCAGGTCACACTTCTGTTCATTCTCTTTACTAGCAGCTAGCATATTAGGTCAACGTAACTAGGTCTTTGAATTTACAAGTCTTTGTTGGTTCAGATTGGAAAAACAACTTGCAGAGCACCTGTACCACTTCTTCATCTTCTTATTCTCCATCAGCACCATCCATTCCACCCTCTACTTAGAATCCTTGCCTCACGTTTACCATTTGCTCCCAAAACCCTATTTTTTGTGCAACATTGCTTCAGTCTTCCTTGAACAAATCCCACCATCCTTGCCACTCCTCAGCTCCATTCCCCAAGTCCTGGACCTCTTCACACCCCTATTTCACCTCCATACCCATTCCTCCATATTTTTCCCTCCATCCATGCTCCAAAATCCCATTTTTGAACATCCTATGGAAAAATTACAGAACATCCTGTAGAAATTCCTGAACATCCTGTAGAACCCCTGCAGACTTCTTGTAGAAGCTCACAAATGAGGTTTCTTAATAGCCAAACTCTGTGAAACTCTCTGGAAGGGTGTTAGGGACCCCATAGGCCCTCTCTGAACCTTCTCGACCTCCTCCAAGCATTTCCTCTCACCAATCCACCTCTGTACAGTCAAAATCCAGTTAAAAGCACATGCATGATAATTCTAACAACTTATTCAAAAATACAAAAAGATGTTTTCTTCAGATAGTGATAACTTAGACACATGAATTTTACCTTATTAGAAGTAATGGCATCCCTTTCAGTAGTTTGCATTCTCTCCTTTGCATTAGTAGGACTAGCTGGTAGAATTAGGGTTTGCCAGGGTTTGCATTTTCCTTCAGTTTTTCAATCTCTTTTCATAATTAGATTAGCTTCTTTTGAGTTAGCTTTCATCCATCAATTAAAAATATTCTTCTAAGAGCTCATAGAAATTGGCTTAAGCTCCTAGCAGAATTGTGCCCACTGACCAAGTGACAGCTGCAGCAAGAGCTAGTACTTGTGCATATAGCACTGTCGCTTCCAAGTTTGTTATGAACTACCAGGTTGATAAAATTAAAGAAGGGAGTCCCAGGAGTTGCCACATTATTGCTGCAATACTGGGGCCCACCACCATTCTCTGCTCCTTTGGGGGGCAGATCTCCTTCACCACTTTTCTGAGTGGCTTTTTGTAAATTTTGTATTTTACTAATGGTAAAGAAGGTCCTACTCTTGCTTCAGCAAAAAAAGAAATCCACACTATAGTGGAAGAATCAAGATGGAATAGATTCATCCTCCCAACATTCAATACCACCTTCCTAGCTCTAATTCTAAAGGAGGACAATGCAGCTACTCTCAGTAAATATCGAATCATATCCCTCTGTAACTAAATATATAAAATCATATCCAAAGTCATAATCAATCGGTCGAAGCCCATTCTTCCCATCTTATTTCTTCAAATTAATTTGGCTATGTTGAAGGCAGAAAAATTATTGATGATATTATTTTATCCCATGAGACCATCCACTCTCTCAAAACCCTCAGGAAGCATAGTATGGTAATAATCTTTAACATATCTAAGGCCTTCAACAAGCTCAACTTGGAATACATTGAAAGCATCCTCAAATCCTTTGAATTTGCATCCGCTAGACCTTATGGGTAATTTCTCTCATCTCCACTACCTTCTTCTCCATCCTCATTAATTCCTCCCCAAATGACACCTTCCTCATGTCTAGAGGCATTCATCCTCATGTCTAGAGGCATTAGACAAGGGGACTCTCTCTCCCCTTTCATGTTCCTTCACATGGTCGAAGGCCTTAGTCGAACCATCAAATCTTCCCTCCAAAATAGTTCCATCTTTGACCTTTCTCTCCATGAAAGCATAGGTCATAGCCACTAATAACTTGTGGATGACACCCTTCTCATGAACCATCCTTCGGTCCATGAAGTTAGATCCATAAAATAAATAATTGATATTTTTAGAAAAAATGGAAAATAGGACACTATTGAGGGGGGGGAGGGGGGGTGAATCAATAGTGTGACAAAATTATACATTTTTTCACAAACTATACATTTTACTTACTATAGCAGTTTTCCATGGATCAACAACACAGCTCAATAATAACATAACAATCATTAACCTCGTGAGAAACATATACAAAAGACACCAATATTCAAATTATTACAAACATCAACCTGATTACATCATTTCCCCATAAGATACTACTTGTATTTTTATTAGTTTCTACTGAAAGGAACTTTTATCCTTAATCATTTATTGGTATTAATTGAAAGGGATTGTTGTTTCTACTCGTTTATCAGTCTCTGCGAAAAGGGACTCTTGCACCTACTCATTTATCAGTCAATATTCAAAGGGACCATTGCCCATGTTCATTATATTGAAATGGACTATTACCCCTGCTCATTTACCAGTCTCTACTGAAAGGGACTCTTGCCCCTTCTTGTTTATCGGTAAAAATTGAAATGGATTGTTTCCCCTACTCGCTTATTAGTCAATACTGAAAGGGGCTACTGCCCCTTCTTGTTTATCCATCTTCGTTAAAAGGGACTCTTGACCCTAAAAATTTACCAGCACTTGCTAGAAGGAGCTACTTCCCTTGATATTAAAGCTACCACTTTATAACAACCCTAGTGAAAATTTTATGTAATAAAAGTTAATAAAGGTAAAATAAGACCATGGGTAAGGGAGACTTATTTGAAGCTGAATGTTGGGAAAAGATATCCTAGTGGGCATCACTCGATGTGTGTTTTGGCTAAGGAAATTGGCAAAGGAATTAAAAGGAATTTTGGCACATTTATTTATGAAAATAAAGGAAAATAGGAGAAAATTAAGGTGAAAGGTCACAGATTGCATGTGCAGAGGAAAGAGAAGGAAAATAATGGAAATGAAGAAAATATAGACCTGATTAATAAAAATGGTTTTGAGGATCAGTCTGTAAACTTTTGTTAGTTGAAGGTTGAAGTTCTCTCAGTATTCTCTCTCTCTTAGTCTTGGTCACTTTGAGTTTTCTTGGAGCATTCTAGCCTTGGAGCAAAGGAAAAGGAAAGAAAGAAAACAAAGAGGAAAGAAAGCAAAGGAAAGGAAAAGAAAGCAAGGATCAAGGAAGGAAAGTAGGATCAAGAAGCTTCGGTGGGAATACTTGCAGGTAACCTTTTTGCATGTGTGATTTCCTAGCTGGTTTGGACATGCATGACTTTCCATGTTGGTGTATGGTTGTGTTTTTATTGATGTGATGGTTTTTCCTGGGTATGACAGTGGTTCTCAACCTAGCTTTCCCTTTTTATGGATTCCATGGTGTTGAGATGTTTATTTTTGGTTTTGTGAACTTTGGTTTGCTGAGTGGATTTCAGAATCTGGGGTAGAGGTAGTCTCAAGTTCCATTCCCAAAGGCCTAGGAATCCCTTTACCGGTTTTGGCAGGATACATGGTAAATCTTGAGGGAGATGTCTTAGTTTAGGTCCTAGTGATCTGAGTTTGGATTGTGGTAAAGCATGAGAGACAAGGAGATAGAAAATTCTTCAAGGATAGTGATGCATTATGGATGGCATTCCAAGTTCAGTTTGACTGTGATCAGAGCACTGATTTTGATGTGATCAGGGTTTGGTAAGGGTGGAGGTGGTTCAACCTCTGGATTCCTGTGGTTATACTTGGATTGATTGTTCTATGAGATCCCACATTCATGCTTGGAATATGGCACGGGGGTGACTCGCTAAAAGAGAGGTTTTGTTTAGCCATGTCTATGGTCGGGTGGTACGTTGAAGTCCTGAACCTGGTTAGATTTTCCCATCATTAATAAAATCTAATTTCTCTTACTCTTTTACTTATTTATATATGGATTAAATGGCTTTCATATATCTAATATTTACCTAGTTTTATGCTCGTTATAATCTTGGTTAAATGACTGGTTCATGTCATGGTTATTTCATGTATTTACCTGTAACTATTAACTAGATGGATGTAGGACCTAATTGATGATATAATGGTTCAATGGAGAAGGAGGTGATCCTTCTAGTTATGTTTCATAAGTTGTTTCAGTCATTTATGCTTTGTCTTGTATCCTAGACATATAAGTTGCATTGATGCCAAGTGTTAGACAAAATGTCAATCCTGGTTGGGTTTGCTCAAGCTTAGTCCTGAGGTTGGTTTTGCTTTACCAACATTTTTATCACCTCTTTATTGAACTCTGAAAGTTACAACAAGTTATGGGCAATTGCCGAGATTCTGGGATAGAAAAGTGGCTTAATTCCCGAGGTTTCTAGCACAAAACTAGCAATTTTGGTCCACACTCACTGGCACGCAGGCCTGTGAGAGCGACTTCAGGTTGTTGATTGATCCCTTACCCATAGCATGAGAGTGATTTTGGCCTAGGAGGTCTAGAAATGTAGTGGGCCTCAGGGACAAGTTGTCTGAGTGGAAGACTTGTCTCCTGAGGGGTTTGTTGATGGTGTTGGTTGATTGTATGTCATGTTCCATTGATTCCAATTCCTTAAGGACACATCGAAGGTCAAATATGATCATAGTAGCCTCTCATATCATGTTTACCCCTGTTAGCATGGTTACTTCGGATAGACCTAGCAGGGTGTGTTACAAATTGGTATCAGAGCGTGGTTACACTCTCCTTGGGTTAAGGTGTTCATCATGCATGCATGTCTATTGCATGTGTGTCTCTTACACTTACATTCTAGATGATTGTTGCATGTAATCATGTTCATCATGGTTGGAGTAAGGTTATCATGAGGAACTTGATGTGGTTTTGTGGAATGTAATGTCAGAAGTATATGACTGGTTATTTGCTTATATGCAGCTTCATTATATGAAGCTTGACTAAATCCTTGTATGTTAGGCTACATTCTTGGTTAAATGGTTACATGTATTAGTCTTGTAGGTTGGTTACAAGAGTTGATTGATTATGCTCAACTACATTTGGCTATGCGTATGTGTAGTTGATTAGGCATTTCTTATGGAGGTTGATGGTTGTGTGTGGCAATGTGTACAATGAAATGATGGTTGCTGTCAAGCATGGGGTCATAGAATGAATTATTGATATGGCCTTCCATTTATGATTGGATCCTACCTAGGATGATGTATGCGTTGATGGATTTATTTGATAAATTTCTATATGCTATAATGATTATGTTATACATGTATCACGTTGATTTTTTGGTATCGCAAACAAGGTATGCTCCCCAAATTCTACTAAGGTATATTGGTTTATGGTAATATTGTTTAGCTAACATAGTGTGCATTACAGGAAAGAGATAAAATGGCTAGCAAGGTGGTAGACTACATAGAATCCCCTTATGCCTAAGATGAGCAGCATGGTGTGGGGCATTCTTCTGAATTGATAGAAACATTGAGAAGCCCGTGGGAAGAAATAAGGAGTTGCTAGGAAGACAATGACAAGATTATGTAGGAACAAGAGAAACAAGTAGAAGTGATGCAATATTACTTCAGTGTTTGTCAAAGTTGCAGTGACAGGGGCCACTTCGGATTAGCCATGGACAAGAGGACAAAACTAATGGGGCATATGGCAGTAGGTCTCCTAAAAGACACAAATCTTATGGGGGTCACTTGCTGGATAGATCTGACATGATCAAAGATGGAAGGTTGTTAGACACTCCAAATAAGAGAGGTATAAACACAGGTATTATTCAAATTCTAGTTCTGACAGGCATCATGATCGTCATCGTTATCACCCTTACAAGAGGAGTGATAGGGGATACTTTATAAATGAGTTCAAGAAGGTGAACCCACCTACCTTTGATGGAGAGATGAAGAAATCACAAGATGAATATGCATGGTTGCTTGGCATGCATAAATTCTTTAGATTGCATGATTATTCAGAAAACATGAGAGCAAGGATAGCTCTTTCCAGTATCAAAGGTAAAGAAGAAATTTGGTGGGAATATGTGAAGAATGTTGAAGGTATTGATGAAGATGATTTTACTTGGCATGAATTTGAAAGGATCCTCAAGAAGAAGTACTTTTCAGAGAGGTACTATGATGAAAGAGCTAAGGAGTTTTATGAGTTGTGGATAGGTTCTATGACAGATGAGTAGTTTACTAGAGGGTTTCTGGACTTGCTGAGATATGTGCCTTACCTCAAGGAGGAGAAGGCCAAGGTTCAAAGATTCATTAATGGACTGCCAGTAGCATATAGAGACCAGATTGAGTTCGATGAGCCTAGGTCATTGGATGAGGCCATTTGAAATATGAAGCATTATTATGAGTAGTCGAAGCGCAAAGTTGAGCCAAAGCGTGACTTGAAAGGAAATGAGAAAGCTAAAGGAAAATGGCCACCAAAGCGAGGAAGACTGCGAGATGAGGTGAGAAAGAAAATGTAGTTCCTTACAAGAGATTCAATGCAACTGAGAACGGACATGGAGAGAAGCAAGATAGAGGTAGTGATAGGGAACCATTATAACGTTGGATATGTGGTAAAGATCATCATAAGAAGGATTTACCACAATATTAGAGTGGTGGTAGACCCCAAATCTACAGTGCTCAAGAGGCGCATACAGTTGGTGATGTTGGTCATAGCATTCATCAGATCTATGTAGTTCTGGAAAACAGGCAGGTGGATCATTAGGCATCAATCATTGAGATGGACGATAAGATTTGTGATCAATTTGTTTCTATTTTGATTGATCGTGGACCCAAATTTAGCTATATTAATCTTGACCTAGTGGATAAGTGTGGTGTGAGAAAAGACGTGCACGCAAAATCTTGGTTGATACAGTTGGCTACAGGTACAAGGAAGTGAGTTCACCATTGGGTAAGAGCTTGTGCATTTTACTTAAATGATATTCCTACAGTAGCTCATTTGAATGTATTTCCATTGGGATCATATATGCTTTTGGGTATGGATTGGCTATACCTTCACAAAACCAAAGTGGATTTTTTCGATAAGGCCATTAATTGTGTGGATGACAGTGGTGAAAACAGGACCTTGTAGGGAAAGAAGAGGCCTACATTAGTGAGGATAGTTACCACTATGTAGGCCAAGAATAGTTGCAAAAAAGATTGCGTGTTGTTTGCAGTGCACATGTCTAGTGACAAGGGTAAAGAGTTTAACGATGCCAATGTGTTGAGAAGGTACCCAGTTTTGTAGCAGTTTTTCAGGATATATTCCTTGAGGACATTATAGATTTGCAAGCTCATAGGGAGGTATAATTTTCTATTAAGTTAGTGCCAGGGGTAGCTCCAACATCCAAAGCACCTTACAGGATGAGCACACCTGACTTGGTTGATTTGAAGTTGCAGTTAAACGATATGCTTGATAAAGGATACATCAGACCCAGTGTATCACCTTGGGGCACACCACTATTGCTTGTAAAGAAGAAAGATGGTACTCTTAGATTGTGCATTGATTATAGGAAGCTAAATAGGGTAACGATCAAGAATAGGTACCCTTTGCCAAGGATTGATGATTCTTTTTATCATCTTAAGGGAAAAGCAGTTTTCTCTAAGATCAAATTGATATCAAGATATCATTAGGTACACATCAAGGAAGAGGATATCTTCAAGACTCTGTTTAGGATCCGATGTGTAAATTATGATATTTTTGTTGTTCCATTCAGTTTGACTAGTGCTCTAGCTACATTTATGTGTTTGATGAATAGTATGTTGCATCCTTATCTCAAAAATTTTGCAATTGTATTCATTGATGACATACTAGTATATTCTAAGAATGAGGAGGAACATGTTGAACATTTAGCAGTAGTGTTGATATTGCTAAGAGAAATTAGTTGTATGCTAAGCTTAGCAGGTGTAGCTTCTTTCAAGTTGAGGTACATTACTTGGGACATGATATCTCCAAGGAAGGCATTGCATTTGATCTGGAAAAGATAAGGGACATCATGGAAAGGGTAGCTCTTAAGAATGTGGATGAGGTGAGATCATTTATGGGATTGGAAAGTTGCTACAGGAGGTTCACCAAGAACTTCTCATGCATTTCATATCATATCACATCATTGTTGAGAAAAGGTAAGAAGTTTGAATGATAGAGGAGTGTGAGGCCAACTTTGAGCAGCTTAAGCAGTTGTTGACACATGCACCAATGTTAAAGATTGCAGACCAGGACAAGGATTTTGTTGTGTGTACATATGATTGTAAGCGAGGAATTGGTGGAGTTCCCATGCAAGAAGGACAACTAGTGTGCTATGAGTCACAGAAAATAAATGAGTAGGTGCAAAACTACCCAACGCAGGATCTTGAACTAGCAACGATCATACATGCATTGAAGATGTGGAGGCACTATCTTCTAGGTAGGAGGTTTGTACTGATGAGCGATCATAGTGGGTTAAGTTATTTGTTTAACTAGCCGAATCTAAATGTAAGGAAATCTAGATGGTTTTTTACCCTTAGTGAGTTTGACTTTGAGATCAGATACATTAAAGGGAAGGAGAATTGGGTCACAGACACTCTTAGCATGAAGGTACAGGTGAATCATATAGAAGCTATGAATTCTTATGGGATAGATTTACATGATAGGATCTTACAAGCATGGAAATAGAATGATAAATACATGGACATCATGAACATGCTACAGCAGAGTGTAGGTACTAGTACAAGTGTAGGAACAGCTACAGGTGTGGCTGCAAGTACAGGTATAGGTGATCAGGAAGCAGACTAATGTCTCACGTAGATGGTTTGGTGAGGTTTCAAGATAGGATCTATGTGCCGAATCACAATGAGGTCAAGAATCTTATCTTGAGGGAATTTCACATCAAGCCATACTCGAGTTAACCAGGATATCCAAAGACATTGATGATGGTGAAGAAGTCTTACTATTGGTTGAATATGAAGAAGGAAATGGCAGAGTTTGTGGCTAGAAGTTTAGATTGTCAATAGGTAAAAGCGAAATGCAACAATCTAGGTGGTCTACTACAACCTATTACGATTCTGGAATGGAAATGGGAGGTCATTTCCATGGATTTCATGATAGGTCTTCCAAGGATAGTGAAGCAACATGATTCTATTATGGTCGTGGTTGACAGGTTGAGCAAGGTAGCTCACTTCATTCCAGTGAAGACTACATATTCAGCTAGTGAGGTAGCATAGGTGTTCATCAGATAGATAGTGAGACTGCATGGTGTTCCAAAGAAGATCGTATCAAACAGGGATGAGAAGTTCACTTCCATGTTTGAGAAAGAGATATTTGCAGCCTTGGCTATAGATTTGGCCTTCAGTACAACTTATCATCCGCAGACAAATGGACATACAAAGAGGGTCAACAAGATTTTAGAGGATATATTAAGGATGTACATGATGCACCAATAGAGGAAATGGGAGGAGTGTCTTCCTTTGGTTGAGTTTGCATATAATAATGGTTATCATGAGTCATTAAGGATGAGTCCTTTCTATGCATTTTATGGGCAAAGTTGTAATACTCCCATGAGGTGGAGTCATCCAGTGAAAGGGGTACTTATTGGATAGGACATGTTAGCTAGCATGGAGTAGGAAATACAGGTTATAAAGATGAATTTAAAGGTAGTGCAGGATAGGTAGAAGAGTTATGCAGATCAACATAGCCATTCAAGGAGTTTCAAGTTGGGGAGCATGTGCATTTGTGCATTAAGCCCAAGAAAATATATTTGAGGATTAGTTCATGTGCCAAGTTGGCACCATGGTATTGCGAGCCTTTCAAGATTCTTATGAGGATTGGATTAGTGGCATATTGACTTGCACTGCCTCCAACAGTGAAATTCCATGATGTTTTCCATATTTCATTTCTTAAGAAGTATATAAAGGATGTTGATCATGTTATTGATTGGTCTGTATTGCAGGTGGAAGAAGAAGGAGAGTTCCAGCCAGAGCCTCAGTGCATACTGCAACGAAAGAATCTCATGCTTAAGAACAGAGCCATAGAGCAAGTTAAAGTGTAGTGGAAGCACTTTGGGCCTAAAGAAGCTACATGGGAGATGGTAGATCAGATGTGGGCCCTATATCCTTCATTGTTTGCCAATTGAGGCAAAGTAGTTTTGGTTTGATGTTGTATATGTTTGTCATACGTTTTGTCGATGTTTTAATATTGTATATGTATATGGATGTAAATATCATAATGAGTTGTGTTATAAAGCTCTAGTATGCAGTATGGTTGTTATCTTGGTATGTAGTCATGATTTTTTTATTTTGAGAAGGTATATTAAGGTAAATACTGCAATGAGCTAAGTTATAAAACTCCATAGGTAGTGTGTTTGCTTTTCAATCGTTTTATTGAGGTCATGGTGTGGTTTAACACTGAAGAGAGTGTTACCTGAAGGGGGAGGGTTCTGTAACAACCCTGCTAAAAATTTCATGTAATAAAAGTTAATAAAGGCAAAATAAGACCATGGGTAGGGGACACTTATTCCGAGATGAATGTTGGGAAAAAATATCCTAGTGGGCATCATTAGATGTGTTTTTTGGCTAAGGAAATTGGAAAAGGCTAAGGAAAAGGCATTAAAAGGAATTTTGGCGCATTTATTTATGAAAATAAATGAAAATAGTATATAGGTAAGGTGAAAGGTCACAGGTTTCATGTGAGGAGTAAAATGAAGGAAAATTATGGAAATGAATAAAATATAGGTGTAATTAATAAAAAGGATTTTGAGGATCAGTTGGGAACCTTTTGTTAGTTGAATCTTGGAACTCTCTCATTATTCCCTTTCTCTCACTCTTGGTCACTTTGAGTTTTCTTAAAGCACTCTAGCCTTGGAGAAAAGGAAAAGGAAAGCAAGCAAAGGAAGAGCAAAGTAAGAAAAGAAAAGGAAAGTAAGCATGGATCAAGGAAGGAAATCAGGTTCAAGTAGCTTCAGCAGAATACTTGCAGGTAATCTTTTTTCATGTGTGATTTCCTAGCTGGTTTGGACATGAATGGCTTTGCATGTTGGTTTATGGTTCTCTTGTTGTCGATGGCATGGTTTTGACTAGATATGACAATGGATTTCAGCCTAGCTTAGCCTTTTTGTAGATGCCATGGTGTTGGGATGTTTATTTTCAGTTTTGTGAATTTTGTTTTGCTGGATGGATTCTAGAATCCGAGGCGAAGG
Organism: Pinus taeda; assembly: GCA_000404065.3. Taxonomy (NCBI): domain Eukaryota; kingdom Viridiplantae; phylum Streptophyta; class Pinopsida; order Pinales; family Pinaceae; genus Pinus; species Pinus taeda. Next base: position 72,842 of record APFE030503271.1, on the reverse strand, counting down.
TGATCTCAAGTTCCATTCCCAAAGGCCTAGGAATCCCTTGACTGTTTTTGGGAGGATATACTGTAAATATTGAGGGATATATCTCGGTTTACGGCCTAGTGATCTGGGTTTGGGTTGCAGTAAAGCCTAAGAGACAAGGAGACATAAAATTCCTCAAGGATATTGATGGATTCTAGATGGCATTCCATGTTCAGTTTGGTTGTGATCAGAGCACTGATTTTAGTGTAATCACAGTTTGGTGAGGGTGGAGGTGGTTTAACCTCTAGATTCCCTTGGTTGTTCTTGGATTAGTTGTTCTATGCAATACAACATTCATTCTTGGAATATGGCATGGGGGTGACTGGCTAAAAGAGAGATTTGGTTTAGCCATGTCTATGTTCAAGTGGTACGTGGAAGTCCCGATATGGGTCAGATTTTCCTATCATTAATAAAACCTAAGTTCTCTTACTTTTATACTTATTTATATATGGATTCAATGGTTGTCATGTCTCTGATATTTACATGGTTTTATGCTGGTTATAAGTCTGGTTAAATGACTGGTTGATGTCATGGTTATTTCATGTATTTACTTGTAACTATTAACTAGATGGATGCAAGACCTAATTGATGATATAATGATTCAATGGGGAAGGAGTTGATCCTTCTAGTTATGTTTTTGGATGCACCAACATGTCATGGGACCTTCGTAATGAGAAGTTCAAACTAGATCTTAGATCGTTTGGAGTAGGAGTCCCAGCAATCGACTTCACATTGGTGGCTTCCCATATCAACTATTCTATGAACTTGTCAACATACAGCATGACTTGGTTCTTCTTCATGGCGTGGGTGAGGGTTCTGATGTAAGGGATCTTGTGCATTCACAATATGACATCTAGACTCCTCAACAATCGTGCATAGGAAGCCTCAATGCTAGTGATGAGAGGAGGGAGTTTCTCATAGTTCCATGTCAACATCTAAATATGTGCTTTGTCTAGCTCAACCTCTGGCTTCATCCTCTTATGCAAGTAAAGCAGGGCTCCCTTGTACCTCATTTTCCATTCTTGCATGTGCACAATAGTAATGTCAATGTCTTTGAAATTTTGGGTTGTTTACATGCAATGCTGCTGAAAGTCATATAGATGCAAAAATGCTTTGTGCATGGTGAAAAATATTTTATACATTGTCTACATGGTGACCTCCAAAGATGATATCTCTGCCACCATTGATTTCTTCATCTCTTTCATGGAGGATCATGTAGACTGCTATGTTCTCTGCCTGGACTCTTGCAAATACTTCACCATTCGATCATTCACTATTATCAAGAACTTGACCGTTGAACTCATGGATTATGCATAAGCAATATAAGCCTCTGCCATGGCAACTAGATGTCTTCTAACATCTGGTACACTCACCCTTTCCTCTATGTGCGCAAGTGATGTATGATCATTTGGGAGGCCTTCTTCATGATTGTACAATCCTATGTTGTGACTCGTCAAATGCCATATTATACGCATTTGTCTATGGATCATTGTCAAGGAGAACAACTTTTTCATGTTGGCTTAGGACTAGTTATGATTCTGGAGGTGGTGGAGACTATGGTGCGACCTCAAATGCTCTCGGCATGAGATCAATGTCTTGGTCCTCCATATTCTATTATTTCTCCATGTCTATCACCTCAACTACTTTATCAACTTTCTGAGAAAGATCTTGAACCTCCACCTAATCACCTTGTTCATCATCTATTGGCTACTCTCCTTCTTCAACCTGTATCTTTACAATTTGTTCTTTCAGTGCACCTTATCCTTCTTCCTATTCATGTTTCTACCTTTCTTCGCTTTTTCTCCTCTAGAGCTCTTATTTTGCTTTCAGCTTCTTCTCCATCTCCTACAATCTCCTCTCTATATCTTCCAACCTTTGCTTCTCTCTCTTCTTTTGATCTACTCTCCTTTCACGTTGTCGCCTCTTCAACTCTATCTCTAAAGCTACTTTCTCAACAAAAGTATCTGCTTTGAACTTGTAGCTTTTCTTAGCCTCTGTTCTCTTGGTAATATTCCTCTTGCCTTTGTCTTGAAAGGGTTTGCTGCTAACTACTGTTGTTGTTTCTTATGTTGTTGTTTCTTCCTGTGGTGTTGCTACCTACAGTGCTCCTTTCCATTTTACATCCATGCTAACTGGCTCATTGATTCTAGAGGAGTTATAGAAATACCTCCAAGGATCTTCCTCTAGCTAATGATATGCCCCGTGGATCCATGGTTAGTACACCTTCACATAGTTGTCACTGCATATGTAGTGGGGATCATATAAATTGAAACTCTTGGTGCCGAACCCAAACTTCTTCAATTCCTCGACCTCAACATCTGCATATTGCAAGGCATCAATCTTGTACAACCCAATCTACAAAGAAAGAGTAGGCTATGGTACCTTCTTCACCCTATGTATTCCTACCAATAACCCTGTGGAGATGTGGTATGAAACCTCTTGCATGACTAACTTTTCCATGGAAAACCTCGGTAGCTAATGCAGAGGCTTCTCCATGCCGAACATCCTGATGAAGGTGCCACCGATGAGGCATACCAATATATGATGTTAAGCAATGTCTGCATTTCTTCTTGGGACATGCAAGGTGGATCATGTTCAAAAATCATCCTATACAGCATGGCGATGAAGTGGTCAAACAACCTCCCCGTGACTCTTCGGTAACTTCTCTCATAGAGGAACCTGCAATAGATGTTCACAACTTCCTGTGATGGTGTCCATGTCCAACCCATGTTAGGAAACGGTTGTTGGGCACAGATTGCATCAAGAAGGTACACAGACATAAAGAATCTTGCTTTTCCATCCTTAGGTAGATTTTGGGCATTAGATACATTCACTTTCAAATGAATGCCCAACATATCCAACCAGTTGAAAGGTCTTCCTTCATTTTCCAACTGATCTAACATAACAAACCAACTCTGCGGGAAAGTCTTTGTGCTCTTTTGACCATATAAGTGACATGTGAATATGACTATGAGTTGGTAAGATTTCCTAAGTAACTTCATCTTATAGACCTGGTTGGGTGTTGTCCTGAACTTTGATGGCTCTTTTACCCAACACTTCATGATATGTCTAGTGGTTACATTGTTGTTGGGAGTGAAGAACATTCCATCCATGTATTTAACCAGTTGTGGAAAGTGATACATCTGATGGTAGTTTTCCAACCTCAAGGTAGAAAGTTGTGTCCCACTAATATTGCTCATTGTCATCATCTCGTGATTGGTATATGAGATAGGCCAGTGAATGATATATGCGCATGGGAAGGCAGGGTACCTACCTGCAACCCTGTATAAGCCTGACTTGTGTATGTTGACATAGAATTGATGATCTTCCAAATCTTCCTTGAAAGTACGTCCAAATATTTCCTTTATTTCTTGCCATGTGATCTTCATGTCCTTCTCTACAAACAGTTGTGTGCATAGATAGGCAAGTTGATTGGCTTCTGTTCAACTACATCTCCAATGTTTCTCTATACAATGTCATTTGATCCATCTCTCTTGGAAACCATGATGCGTGTACTACTAAGAGACTTCTCAACAATGGATGTACTTGGAGATAGAGAAGACACTCACGGCAAGCAAACTTCATTTTAAAAACACAAAGTACTTCAAGGATCGATCATGCAACAAACTAGGTGACTATTGGGAAAGATTGTGTCATAGTGACTCTCAGAGGCTGGGAGACTACCAGCTAGAACTGCACATTGCACAATCTTAGTTGACAGTGAGACATACTGCTAACCAAAACTGCACTAAGCACAACCTAGTGAAGCTAAATGTGGACTTGAATTTCATAATGCATAGTTCATTTTGGCTTGGCTGCTGGCTGGGACTGTGCATTGTGCAATCCAAGTGGACAAGACTAGACATTGTCCCCCAGAACTACGCAGAGCACAACTAGAGGCCACTGATGGGCATCTTGTGCATAATTCCTGGAGCCAAGTCAGAGCCTTGAGATCCAAGAACGCGTAGTGTATGCTGGGAAAAGCTAGCTCTAAGCCAAGGCAACCCAAATATACCCAAGGGCAACTTGAAAATGATTAGATATGAATGCATGAGAGAAGGATGGTGTACATAGGAGTGAATTATCATGAATGAAATCAAAACCAATGTAGGAATAACTCAAATGGATGAACAACAAAGTCTATGAGGAGAGTCGTCACAACGACAACCGTTAGTGCAAAAGCAATGTTATGCATGTGATGCTTAAGAAAGACAATGCAAAACTTGAAACAACACTTCTATGAGTTAAAAAAAACTAAAATAGTAGCTTCCATTCAATAAAACATGCAAAATAACACACATAAGCCAAGGAAATAGAAGCAACAAAAAAAATAACAAAAGACTTGAAGAGCAAAAGTTACCTGGAAAAGTTGTGTCGACTATGATAAAGGTTCCTAGATTCCTCAAGAATTCCAAAGCTCCAAGATAAAATGTGTAGAATGAGCTATGGGGAATCCTTTAAACATATTTGGTAGATTTAGTGTTTATGACGCACATGCCAAAAATTTAGGAAAAAGCAACAGGTAGCAGGAAATTTCTAAAAATGACTTGAGTGTAACTCTTGGTGCTATAAATAGATCCCTATTTTTTAGGAATTCTTTTTTGGTTTTTGTTTTTTTTTTGGTTTTTTCAGAAAGGCTGCCATGCAGTCATGGAGAAATTTCATAGTTCTGGAGGGAACTAAGAAACTTTCTGACACATGCATCGAACAACAACTAAGGAATGATTCTATGCAATTCCTAGGTTGAGTTGCTTTGGATGCCTCTCATGCTCTATGCAATTTTCTAGCTGAAGACAAGCTATTAGATGGGTCTAGGCAATGTTTGAGTCAAATATCATAGTCAATATGGTCTATGCAATTTTGGAGAGAAAGGATAATTGTCGGCCTGATCTGTGCAATTCTAGAGAGCAAGGTAGGCTACCAGGTTCCTCTGCACAATTCTTGAGAGCAAAGAAATATTCCCTCAGGATTGCTCAGTTTTCCAAGACAGTGCAAGAACCATATGTAAACCAAGTCACGGGATTAGCTTATGGTTAGTCAGCAAAAGAAAGTAAGTGAACACAAGCTATCAGGTCAAAGATAAACTTGAATGAAACACAAGTACCTGAGTAGTGCAAGACATGCTGCTAAGATTTTGTGGAGGGAGGCTCCAAAACAAACCGAAGGCAAAATTTTGGAGGGTGGTTGTAGCCGCTACAACATTGGTGACACATTGGTAGAACTCCAGCTCTCTGTATGGACCTTGTTCCATGTAAAGAAATACTAATGCCTCTCGAGGTGTTGTTTGATATTTGATCGTCATGGCTTCTTCACTAGCTTGAGTTAAGATATAGTCCCTGTCATTCTTTTGATTGGTCAGCACACATAACAAGCCTAGTCAATTGATTTGTTTCGATTAAGGACATGGAGTATATTGGTGCACAAGTAGTATAATTGTCAAATTTTTAGTTTCATCTCTAGTGTTGCTCCACTACCAGCAAGCCTGGACAATACCGTGGTGGAGTCATGCATAAACACAAGCATCACTCTGCTACCAACGAGCCTAGTGAGTACCACAATGGAGTTACTTGCATCACCTCTCTAAGCAAGAAGTTGTTCTATTCTTTCTCCTTTATTTTATTTTTATCATTTTTAGAGAAATTTACATAGGAACTTATTTATTTCATGAGGGGGAAAAGGGATCCTAACTTATTGAGAGTAGAAGAGGTTATCCCTTTAGAGAAGTGTGTTATGTATACCTATGACATACTTGTTAAGGTTTTCTCGCTCACCTTACTCTACTTGACTAAGATGAAAAGGGTTAATCAAATATAGAAAACCAATAAGAGTAGGCAGTACTAGTTAAAAGTGCAAGCATTGTGTTTTCACCAAGAATTACATTGAACAAAATGTATTTTCCAATAGGGTATCATCGATTGAAGACAACAATATCTTCATAAAGAGAGAGAACAACAAATATCCAATTTATTAATAGATGCAAAATTCCTCTTATACTTCACCATGCTTGTCTCAAGAGCCAAATACAGTTTCATGTGAATCTAAAGTTACGAGTTCATAACAAGAAAACAAAAAAAACAAGCAAAGGGCAGAAGTAAATGAAAGAAAAGCAAGTAGGCAAAGAAAAACATTCAAGCAAAGAAAACAAGAAATAAAACACTACTCCTACTCCGAAACTAAATAGTGCGTGGGCCTACTCACGTGAAGTGATATTTCGAATGTACCCACCATTGCATTGGTTGGTCCATGTTGGTGAATGCATGGTTGACAAGAAATATATACAAATAAACCAACACACAAGAAAGATAAGATAGTGAAAACCAGCATGATCAAATTTTGAATGTATCCACAGAAAAGAAAAGAGTAAAAGCACAAGACAAACACTCTGCAGTTGTACCAAGGTGTTGCAACACACTGTACTTAGACAATGAGCATGTACACTCTTTTGATTGTGAAAAATGATTAAACATGAAAAGGGAAGACAACATTTTCTTGGCAAGAGTGCTCATTGTGTATGATTTTTCTAATGCATGAGCGATGGGATCATGTGATTGTGGTGGAGGATGTAAAATTTTTGGATCAGTTTGATTTTCAATGTAAATGGGAGAGTGATGAGGAACCTGGGGTGTTTCAATAGATTTCTGATCAGAAGTGGAATTGACCTCAAGACAATAAGGACTTGACATAACCATTAGCATAGGCTGAAGTTCCTCGACATCTTGAGGGGTTTCCACTCCATCAGTAAGTAGATCATCAAAGACTAGTGGCTTAGAAAGATCAACATCAAATGAATCAACATCGTGATCAAATGAAGGAGTAAAGAGATCATGATAGCCACGATCATAAAATTTGAGATGTTCATTGACATCCTCATGATCTAACAAATCATATAGAGGGGTTGATGAGAAAGAAGAATGTTCACCCTCTGAGTTTTCATAAAGAAATGTTGATAGATTGGGTAGATTCAAAAATAAATATGTGTCCTCTCCGCAATCAAATGACAAACTTAGATCTAGTGTGTTATATGAATGATCAGAAGTAAAAACATTAGGGGATGGATTTTCACAAGACAAATCAGAAATGGAAGAATAAAAAAAGATGTCCAAAAACAGAGGATGAGGTGCAAACGGAAGGAGGTCATCCTTCACCATAAGTTCTTCTTCATATTCCCACACATACTCATCATAAATGACAATGCAGGTTGGTTGCTTAACACCAACTTCATCGCCAACTTGATCCTCGTGAACAAAAAATGTGGAGTCCGGAATGTGAGAACACAACACAATACAATATGGAGGATCAACGGAATGAGAGGATGGAGGTTGAGAAAATGAGTTCATGTGAAAACCAATAGGCTTTCAAGCTAAATCTACACAGATATCTAGAGTAGGTGGGTTGGGAGGATCTTCCAGTTCAACAGACCGGTTTGCAACTTCTCCCACCTTGCACTGTGGACCTAGAGTTGTTTAATGAGAAGTGCATGGAGGGTTACTTATTACAGAAACATTGTCCATCTTGAGTTTCGTAGCTCTAACACTGTTGGGATGGGGTCGCTTGGCTAAGTTTTGGGGCAAAAACCTAAATTGTGAAGTAAAAAAATGTAAGGTCTTTGCAAATTGTGGTTGCGGAGTGCGTAATTAGTTAAAGAATAAAAAAGGGTTTTACCCTTATTTTATGTAACTTGAGTCAGCTTTGAAGATCTACCCATGGTCTATGGACCATGGGATTGTATAAATAGGTGTGTATTAGGAATTTCTTATGAAAGTAAGAAGAAGTTTGTGGGTACAAGAAAAGAAGTCTAGTGCAAAAGTAGAAGTCTTAGAGGAGGGAAAGGCTCTGCAGCTGAGTGTGTAGAGGCCTAGAGTAGTGTCCACAACTGAGTGCACAAGGAAGTTTGAGTCTGTGAGATTAACAGAATATCAATAAATAATATTATTGTAGAAATTCTTTTGTTTTATCTATTATCTCTTATTATGTATGAATGCGCTTTATGCTGTGATGAATAATTGGTTTATGAAGTAATGATGTAGTGATGTGTGACTTTACTTGTTCTGAATTGTTATTTGAACGCAATTGATGTTAAGTGAATACACAAAGATTATAACACTTTCTGTTAAATTTATCAAACACTTAAGTGGATCTGAGAAAATAATGGTCTAAGGGTGATCTAAAGCACATGTAAGTAGCTAATTGACCTGTTTAGGGTTCGTAAAAGCCAATCGTAGACCTTCGCGGAGGTCTAGAGGCTGATCGGAGGAAGTTATAGCAATAGGCTACAAAAGTATAGAGGTTTGCACAAAGGCAGATCAAGGTCACCAAAAAGACATCACATTGATGTCTGGGTGCGAAAACTTGGTTCCGACATCCCCCCATACTGCTTCGGGTGAGATATCAGTTCATGCACCATGGAATGATGCCGAAATGGCTAGTAGTGTAGGGATTTGTTTGGCACAACTAACTCTGAACCTGGGTTAGGACCCCTATCCCAACAAATAGTTCTATTATCAGGACAGGGATCTACATAAAGAGATGTGTGATGTCACATCAATGGAATCCGACCAAGATGGAAATTGAGAAGTGGTTGGATAGAAAGATCCATGAATTCATGATGTAAGAAAACATAAATCTACTCCTAAAAAAAGAACAGTGGTTGGACAGATATCTGTAGACTGCTAAACACGAGATGTTCTTCCGCACCTTCCCAGTCGAACTATACAAGTGGATCGGTAAATCGACAGATGGCCAAGAAAGGTGGAGGCTTGACAGTCTAATAGTGTGGACCCTGGAGCTCGTACAGAGGTTGGCAGCTTCTAAGGATAAGATTGCGCATGCAGTTGATCACTGGCTTGACCGATTCATTGAAGGATTTGTTATAGAGTTCACGGTTGGTACATAAGTTAGTTACAACGAAGTAAAGCGATGATTCTTTAAGGGACCATGAGGTAAGTATTTAAGATCTTTGAATACTTGGATTAAGATGTCATTGTGTGAAAAGTGGGTTATGCCATTACCTTGATGTTTGGATCTACGCAAAGTGGATGAAGATTTAGAAATCAAGGAAGAACAGGTCTTGAATATAGTCCATTGATTGGACCTCCTTCAAGTGGTGATGAGGGAGCAACATAGGCTTCACCACAGAGTGTTGTCTAGTTGATAAGGTAGGATTTTCCACGGATACCTCATCTTCCCACACCACTTCCACCTTCACCTTCAAAACATATGCCTTCACTCACACTGCTACCACCACTGTTGCTGGTCAATATTTCAAATACGATGAAGTTGCTAGTTTTCAAAGTCTTAGGAAGTGAGAATCCAGATCAATTTTGGTTTGTTACGAAGGCTGTATGGACAACATAATAAATTCCATATGATAATATAAAGACGGTGTAGTTGGTTACTGCTTTGTAGCATCGCGCGCTAACATGGTACATTAAGTAATGCACTGATAACCCACTGGAATCATTAGCAGAAACTTAGACCACTCTGAACAAAGACTTCAATAAGCCTAAGTCTAAATCACAATCAATAATTGGATTCAAGGAACTCATGATGAAGCCCAAAGAAACACCCTAGGAATTGGACCAAAGATTGAAGTGCAAGATCTGTGAAGCTAATATGAATCTCATGAATAGTCAACACTACAAATGGTTTGTAGCCTCGCTCCTGCCCCACCTAAGGGTTGCTTTATCATAGAAAAAGATAGCAAATCAGGCAAAATCCCTGGAAATTATGATGATATTGCATGAACACCTATTCAGGATGCTTCTTCAGGAGTTCAACAGATTCACACGAAGTTACAGAACCTTTGGTTGGAGTTGTAGAGCTTCAAAAAGGAAAAGAGCGGCTCGACCGAAGTTATGCAAAGAAGTTTGGTGTCTGAAGTGTAAAAACTCGGGGCATGATAAAGATCACTACCTTTTCTTCGCGAATTATGTCATAGGAGGGGGACTTATTCCCATCATGCAAGAAGCTCGAACAGGACCAAGTGTGGGGCCCGTGCTATGGTGCACCATTTGTCAAGTAGTCGGGAAACATGTAACATACAATTGCCCTTTGCTGCAAAATTTTGTATAGGAACCACAACGATTGTTTTGCGACTTCTGGAAATTGGTGGGCCACGATGAGCGCCACTATTGAAGCTATGAATTAATGATGGATAGGATGCCTACATATTGAATGCAAGTAGAAACTCAGCCTCCAAATTAGGGTGTTGGGGGAATACACGGAGGATATCAGGGGCTTAGACGAGGCTAAGAAGGAGGAGAACCTGGTAGGGGTCGGGGGTAGGTCATTTGCTACAATTTCGAAATTCTAGGACACTACGTGTGGGAGTGTATAAATCAAACATGCCTGCCATGTCAATACTGCACTCATTTTGACCACGTAACCGAAAAATGTCCTATGTTGATGGACAAGATGCAAGAGAAGAAGGTGCAACCTCAGCATCCTACCCATAACTTATACATGATGAGGGCCTACCCTGCAAAGAGGACATGAATGTGAATATCATATTGCAAGAAGGATCACAATTGGTGACGATAAGGGAAAGCATCTTGAAGAAGGTGGATGGGTCCACAAGGCTCTAGAAAAGGAGGCTGGGTTTGATCTGGAGCATGTGAAGGAAACGCTCATGGAAGCGAAGAAAAGCTTTGTTAAAGCCTCTACCTCAGATGGTTAGAACAAACTTCCAGATACCAGTGCCTACAAAGCTCAACTTCTTTGTGCCTACCACATTCTTGGAAACTTTTATGAAATTATTACGTGACAACAAGGCTATGAAAGGACTATAAGAATTGATAAACAAATGTGTCGGTAAGGATAATACTTCTAATGGACCCTGCATAGTCAGAAGGATCGGTAAACATAAGACAGAACAGGGTGTGAGATGAGGCTTACCACACAAATAGGAGGCTATGAGATGGACCAAGTTATTCTAGATTTGGGGTTTGATGTGAACATATTTCCTAAACAAACTTGGGAGAGAATGGGGAGACTTGTTCTTCGGTGATCTCCGATTCAACAGAGGATGGTGAACTAGCAGAAGATCATCCCTATGGGACGATTACATGAAGTTACTCTAGATATAGAAGGTGTGAGCCCGCTGGCCGATTTTGAAGTAATAGAGATTGTTGATGAGAGCAATCCATACCCCATGATCCTGGGAATTAATTGGACTATCGACATGAATGGAGTCATAAATTTGAAGAAGTGGACAATGTCGTTTGAAAGGAAGTCGCTCCGTGTTGTAGTACCATTGGACCCACAGAAGGACCATGCTATACTGAACCGATCTGTGACTATGAGGAGAGTGATGCTGATTTGGATCAGATCTATAAAATAACAATACAAGACCAAGACTAGGTTAATCCAACACCCGATGGACGAATTACATGGGACCATAAAATTTCTTGTGCCTCAAATTCAGATGAAGAGTTGGAACATTGAAAAAAAAGGCTGCATGAAGTATGCACACTACACTGCAACATGATCAGAAAATCACTTCATTGTGTGTCGTCGGAGGTAAGAAATTTTCATTATTATGATGGTTTAGCTGACCTAGATAAATTTTTGGATTATTTTGAAAGAGAAGTTCTAGAGGATTACCTCTTTCAAGCATTGGATTGGGCATTGTGCGCTATGCTTGCTTGGTGGTGGGGTACACACAGACAACTTTGATGGATGGCGCGATTATAGAAGGATGATGAAAATGCGATTTGGTCGTCCTAAAGTATGGATAATTGAGAAGTGTGATGGGAGGAATGATCCATGTGATGATTTGGATAAGTGGACTAAGGTATATGGAATGAAGCCACAACTAGAATGGGTGCATTTATTCTGTCACACTCTAGACATAATCCATATGAATTGGTATTTGGAAACAGAGCTCCACCATGGCACCATGGAGTGGGATGTCTTAAGAGAAGGGTTCATGAGGACATTCATCTTTGAAGACAAGTTCGAAAGCATTTATGAGGCCCTGTAGGAGTGTTGGGCAATTTAATTGCTTAAATTTCTTTCATTAAATTATCAATCAGGGATGCTCGTAAGCTTGTAATGATGCCTGAAAAATATATACAGTAGGCAATGAAATATATGACTAACTAAATGATTTTTGATTCAATATAATATGCAAGGGAAGAGGCTCCTAATTGAGGAGGTCCTGGTTGTCCTTCCCTACAGTATTATAGATTGAAAAGAAATCATTGATTACATAAAACCAAAAACTTGAAATAAAGACAAGAGAATGAATTTTAATTGTTGTTCAGATTCAAATAGAGAGAGAGACTAACTTAGTCTCTTGATTTTCCCCTCATATATTGATCCAAACTAAACTAAGATTCATTCATAACCATAGGAAATGAAATAACTTGAAACTTAAAAGTGAAAGAATGAATTTCAATTATCATGCAAATCAAATAGAGAGAGAGACTAACTTAGACCCTTCGTTGTCCCCTGATATGCTGATAAGATTTTAATTTAAAACTCATTCATCAATTACAAACAAACCCTCAAACATCTAAGCAATTAAATGAAATAATATCTATTATGAAATAAAATGTTTCTTTGATCTTTTTAGAGTGAGCTCAATTCTCTTAAGAACAAAGTGACAAATCATACCATATACTACATTAAGACAACTTATATCTAAAACTATAGAATGAAAATTTATGTAAAATGAAATTTTATTCTATTCCATCATAAGTTGGATACATGCTCCAAGAGTCCTCCCCTTTGGAATGGAGGAGGTACTCCTATTTATACAAAAACTATGATAACAAACTCATAAATGTAGATCCACTATTCCCTCCTTTGACCCACATATTTCTCAACCAACGGTGACACATAACCCTATCCTCCATGATCTCCTCCATGAGGTCCATGATCTTCTCAAATTCGGATTTGAACATAGAGTGCCACATAAAGATGCCTTGGAAGCTTCCTTTGTACCTACACATGTCAACAAACTCATTCTAATTGTCAGGTATAAGTATAAGCATATTATTTTCTAAAGTTTAACCAATAATTCCACTTTAAAATGTTAAGAATTAATAAACTTTGGAAAGCATAGTTATAACCCAATGATGAGGTAAATGTAATGATGTGGAGGTGGAATGGAGGTGACATGAAGGTAATATGGAAGTAATGCGAAGGTATTGGTGAATAATGGAGTGATAATAAGGACTATTTTGAGGCCTAACATACCCCCAAACTGAAGGTATTGCATGTCCTCATGCAATCTATTACATTACTTTTTGATACTTGAGCTTTGGCTTAAACTCTGCATGATATCATTTACTTAAGTTTTGCAAAAGCATTTTTGATGAACTGCAACTTGGTTGGTTCTTGTGTTTCAACTATATTTTGTTTGTTGCATTCAATTTTAATGTATGATCTTTGCATATTGATAATGTGATTATTATTGCAGAGTATTTTTGTTGGAATGCATCATGGTTGGTTCTTGTGTAACAACCATGATTGTGTTGGCATCCAATTAACTTTTAAATACTTTTGACAAAGCCATTTGTATGTTCATGTAATAGTGAATATAGTTCAAAGGTAAGTGGGTTTTAGAATGTGATATATAATTATGGATGTTATATGAATGTGACAAATTATGTATGTAAATGTATCCCTCCCCTTAGACGGATGGTTTTGGCAGTTATGTGAAATGAGGAAAGGAAGTGAAGTTTTTCCAAAAATTATTATTCTAAATTTTCAAGGAATTCAATGGTTAAAAGTTAGAAAATATCATACCTTAACTTACCCTTCCAATAATGGATGAGAGTTGTGCATGTGTGGCTGCAAAAATTTTGTTCATAGTCTTCTTTACTTGGTTGTGAAAATGGTGGATGAAATCGAAAAAGTGAATCTTTTATTGTTGCTGCATCTGCTGCTAAATCTGTTGTTGGATATTCTGCTAAATGTTCGGTATATGCTGCTAAATGCGGCTGAAAATGTGTAAGGCTTGGAAGGTATACAAAATATAGAAGTTACATTTCCCCCAGCCTTATTTATTGACTTGTCCTCAAGTTATGACAAACTGAAAAACAATGAAAGGAAATCGGCTTTATCTGCTACAAAATATGGGTCTTCAAGTCTTCAACACTCGATGGCACAAATCTTACTATGTGATTAAATGTGTTGATGTCGAACATAGCAAGAAGTTGTTGACTTAGTGGCCATTAATGAATGCCCCTAGCCAACACAAGAGCTCCCACCATTGATTCCAATGGGAGTCAGGATGCCTAACACATCTTTGTATGTACAAATATATTTGTTGTGGTTGAGTCACCTACAAGATCCAATGAACAAGGGATATTAATGTACTCCCATTGTTCATTGGAAAGAGTACTTGCCATTAAGGCATGAAAGCCTCTAGGTGATTTTTCCAAAGATAATTAGACTCTAGGACTTTGACTCAATGATATACATAGAAGCAGGGTTTTTCTTGGTAGAAATGAAAAGGAAAGGAAAGGACAAGGAAAATTAGAATGGAAATAAGTTTGTAAGTGAGCTTCTTGGTTTTATTTTGTGGGTTAAGAATGGATGAAAGGAAATGCTTGGTGAAGGAATAAGAACTCTTACTGTAAAAAATGGATATGGAAATGTCATACTTTATGGATTTACAATTGGTGGAATTCAAAATCTTTTTCAAAAAGGGAGGTGCAAGGTAGTGGTTGTGGACATGGATTTGTCTTCAGAATTTTTCATGAACTTAGCCTTTGGAAGACTAATTTTCGTCACAATGAAATCTCCTTAATGATCACTTTATTATCCTGTAACCTGTAAAAAAAACTTGGCAGAAAGAAATCATAAGTGTGTTCAAGAAGAATTGTGCATTTCCTTCATGATTCTTACGCAAAAATTTCATACCAAATAAAACAAATTTAAGAAATATCAAATTGTTGAAATTAACTAAATTCATGATATTAGTATCAATCCATTCTTAAAAATAACCATGAAAGGTAATACTCCTTGTTTGTGTTAGATAACTCATGAAATGTGTTCGGAAAAAAGATTGACATTAGAAAGATCTGTTGTGTTCTGCATATTAGTATGTCACATAAAAGCATTCAATAAAAAGATGTTATGAGTTTAATGCCAACTTGAAGCTATCAAAACAAGATAATAATCATCTCTAGAATCCTCCAATGTTTGATAAATCGATTTTCAAAATTTGTTTCCAAGTATCCCATTTTTTTATTTTCAAATCTGCGTGAATTTTGTGAATTTTTTTTTTAAACAACAAATTTAAAAAGAAATTATCAAAAGTAATAAATAAATGAAGACATAGATTTTTGAATTTTTTTTTATATTATTAATGTTGATTTATTATTTATTTAGTTATTTTTCTTTTTAAACAACAAATTAAAAAACATAGATTTTTAATTTATCATTTAAGTTGAGTTTTTTTTTTTGAAATGGTAAAATCAACAAAACTTTATTTACTAAAAACTAATAAAGAAAATTCTAAAATAAACTAACATTAAAATGAAATTTTTTAATGGATTTTCTTCCAAACTCATCAACATTTTTTTTTTTTTTTTTCAAATCAATGCCCAAAGAAAAGAATTACCATGTCTTTTTAAGCTCAAAATCTGCTTCATTGCTAGTGAATTGGCATGGTGAAGTGTATGATGCATTTCTAAGGCATGGACGATGTTGTTGGTGAACAGCAGATCGGTCTGGCACACTAGCAGCACTGCTACTAATGAGTACGTTATAAAAGCATACAACAATCAATGCCTACTTCAAGTCACTAGTGAAAAATAGAATGTTGTGAATGAATTTTAAGAAGAGAAAAAAATGAATTTAACTATGCCAAGGGAAAAGCTAAAACATATCATAGCACTCCACTTAAATAAAGAGATTCCCTTCTCAAAATTGTGGTCAGAGTCCAGAAAAGGCTTCCAGGTTCAACTCTTCCCTTGTCGTTGATGAACTGTCTGAGTTTCTGGCATGTTTATCTTCTGAAATTGCAGTATGTCCAGAGTTCAAGGTGTTGACATAGAAATATGAAGCCCCAAGGTTGGGAGGCTGGTCAGCTATGCTTCTTTGGAAAGCAAGAAAATGCTTTATCAGCCCTCTTAGAAAGGGGCCATTGTATCTGGTTCATACTCCATATAATACATTATACCTCCCATGCATAGGCAGAAAAGTGCCACTTCAGCGTTTCTTATATCTGGAAGTAGATATATGTTCACTAAAATATACCACAATGAATCTGCAGCTCGAGGAAGCACATAAAGAGCTAATTCGTCTCGTCTACTCTTCCTCTATAGCAAGGCAGACAAAGCAGCCATGCCTCTAGTGAACCAATACACAAGCTTATGGTCCCTTGTTAAAACCTTTCTTTGCAAGCATATAACTCCTTGAAATATTCCTACAAAAGCCGATAGGATTGATGTAGAGTGCACAACCCCATTAATAGCATTCGAACATGTCTGCATGGGAGACTCCATAAACTTTTGAAGATGAAGGACAACATATGACACAAACTTCAATGAGAAATATAATTGATATGTCTTCCTAAACGTTGAATACATTGCATTGAAATTATGTGCTAAACATGAGGCTGAATCCGTATGTATAACAGAACATGGAATAATTGAAGCAGATGGATCTAATTTAAGAGACGAGGAACCCTTTCTGCTCAACAAATAAGCAGAGAGAGAGAGAGACTAGATCAAAATGCTTTGACAACTTCATGATGGGCATATTGGCTTTCTTGACTTTGGTTTGTAGATGCTCATTTTGAGCCAAGCAACATGTGAGGGTGCAAATCGCTCAAATCGAGCCAATAAATCTGCATGGAAAATCACTCAAATCAATCAAAATCTACTTCACTGCCAGTGAAACCCATAATTCTCTGTACATTTATTGTAAAAACTTTTTTTCTTCACGCAGTTACCAAAATAGGGTCTCGAAGCAAACGATTTTTGGGTTATGTAATTCATTCTGTTTTGGAAAAAAACCATGTCTTCATTTGTCCAAATTTGTCCTGGCTTGATCACAAACCGCTTTTTAAAACTGACTTTTTTCAAGGGTTGCGTATGGATTGCCTGTAGGATTGATTTGCGTGGAAACCTTATCTAATCAATGGTGTCGATTTGGTTGAATTATAATCATCAGTATGGATCGATCGATCCTTTTTTCCACAACATTTTGATTGTTCCCAGATCCACGACCTTGGCGAATATATGTTCTTTTCAATTCCATGGAGCTCTTAGTGAATGCTTCCTTGGCTGCAATCACAGCTGCCTCAAACTTTCCAGATTCACATTTATCTGCAAAAACCTATGTTGCAAATTCTTCTTGATGTTTTGCATAGGGCAATACTTCTCCAGATTTTAGATAAGAAATGTTTTGGAGCCCATCCTTTTGCACCTCCATCCTTCTGCTCGCTACAATTCTTCTTCAATTTTGTTGAGGATACAGTCTTCCTCTATGATGTTTCACTTGTTCCAAAGAAACAAAAATGAAGAAATAGGTGTCGTGGCAAAGATCCAACAAATTGGTGACAAATCCATATTGCGCATGGCCAAAACCTACAACCATTTCCTATACATTTACTATCACAAGCATCCAATTGCTTGCCTTGTGACAAAAGATGGAGTATGTATTGGGATGTTCAATTAATGAAGACAAACTATCAGGATCTCAGAAGTCTGATATTTTATATATATATATATATATTTTTTTTAATTTTAAAACTTTTTAATTTAAAAAATAAAATAAATAAAAATGAAATGAACCTATCTCTAAAAAATTGTTTGTTTCAAAAATTTTGTTTTTTATAGTAAATATATATGATATTATTAATGTGGAATTTTTTTTTTATTAATTCATATTATTTTTTATTATTTTTTAAAACAAAATTCAAAGAAAAAAAACTAGATTTTATCTAAATTTTTTTAAGATGATTTTTTTTGCTCATTCACAAAATTTTTTTATTGTCATATCAGAGATCAATTTTCTAGCGAGGGTATTTTTTTTTTAAATAAATCAATAGATTTTCTGATCTTCCTGATCGCACGAAGTGCAGGAAGAGAGCATACTAATCTCTTGATTTGTTTTTATTTATGTAGGTGAACGTGGATGGATAATAAACACAATCAAGATCTATGATCAAATCTTGCATTGTCTACACTCTTTATGCAATGTTACGGGGGCATTTAGACTCTCGAAAGACAAAGTGTTTCGATAATCAAGCTCCTAGCTTATTTGTGATATAGAAACAAGACATAGAAATGCAAAGATGAAGCAGTGCTTACTCTGCCACTGAATTTATTCATGATGATTTATTATATTTTTAATTCTAAAAATAAGACTAAAAACTTATTATGACTTCTAATGAGATCTCATTTTATTTATTTATTTATATTTTTTCTATTCTACATTAACTTGAAACATTTTTTATTTGTTAAGTAAAGGAATGCTTCTATTGAAGCCCACCGATAGACTA
Organism: Pinus taeda; assembly: GCA_000404065.3. Lineage (NCBI taxonomy): Eukaryota > Viridiplantae > Streptophyta > Pinopsida > Pinales > Pinaceae > Pinus > Pinus taeda. The sequence continues at coordinate 54,361 of APFE030503271.1, read as the reverse complement.
CAAATTTGAAAATGCTCACATCAAGATTTAAAATTTTTATCTTATGATTTGCAAACATGTGAGTAACCTGTCTTATTCTTGGAGTTGGCGCAAGGTTCTTTTGAAACCAGTCCTCAATATTTTCCTTGCTCTCTAAGAAGTACATGATCAACATCTTCAATTTTCTCATCCATAGATGGATTAGTAAGAAATGGGGGGTTTTAAAAAGACTAAATTTAAAACTAGCTAAATACTAAAACATCAGAAAGCTCAAACTTGAACTCCTTATGAAGATCTTGTTGTCACCAGGTTTCACAAGTTAGTTTTTCCAAAGAAAAGTACTAGTACTGAATTAAATTCCTAATGCCTGATCCCTTAGCACCATCCCCAACAACGATGCCAAAATGTTGGGCAATTTAATTGCTTAAAATGCTTTCATTAAATTATCAAACAGGGATACTCGTAAGCTTGTGATGATGCCAACAAAATATATGCAGGAGTAGGCAACTATCTCTATGACTAACTAAATGATTTTTGATTCAATATAATATGCAAGGGAAGAGGCTCCTAATTAAGGAGGTCCTAGTTGTCCTTCCCTACAATATTATAGATTGAAAAGAAATCATTGATTACATAAAATCAAAAACTTGAAATAAAGACAAGAGAATGAATTTTAATTGTTGTTCATATTCAAATAGAGATAGAGACTAACTTAGTCCCTTGATTTTCCCCTCGTATACTGATCCAAACTAAACTAAGATTCATTCATAACCATAGGAAATGAAATAACTTGAAACTTAAAAGTAAAAGAATGAATTTCAATGATCATGCAAATCAAATAGAGAGAGAGCATAACTTACACCCTTGGTTGGTCCCTCATATGCTGATAAAATTTTAATTTAAAACTCATTCGTCAATCACAAACAAATCCTCAAACATCTAAGCAATTAAATGAATAAGATCTATTATGAAATAAAATGTTTCTTTGATCTTTTTAGAGTGAGCTCAATTCTCTTAAGAACAAAGTGACAAATTATTCCATATACTACGTTAAGAAAACTTATATCTAAAACTATAGAATGAAAATTTATGTAAAATGAAACTTTATTCTATTCCATCATAAGTTGGATACATGCTCCAAGAGTCCTCCCCTTTGGAATGGAGGAGGTACTCCTATTTATACAAAAACTATGATAACAAACTCATAAATATAGACCCACTATTCCCTCCTTTGACCCACATATTTCTCAACCAATGGCGACACATAACCCTATCCTCCATGATCTCCTCCATGAGGTCCATGATCTTCTCCAGGAGGTCCATGGTCTTCTCAAATTCGAATTTGAACATAGAGTGCCACATAAAGATGCCTTTGAAGCTTCCTTTGTACCTACACATGTCAACAAACTCATTCTGGTTGTTAGGTATAGGTATAAGCATATTATTTTCTAAAGTTTAACTATAAATCCAATTTAAAATGTTAAGAATTAATAAACTTTGGAAAAGCATAGTTATAACCCAATGATGAGGTAAATGTAATGATGTGGAGGTGGAATGGAGGTGACATGAAGGTAATATGGATGTAATGTGAAGGTATTGGTGAATAATGGAGTGAGAATAAGGACTATTTTGAGGCCCAACAAGGAGGTTAAGGCAACGATCTTCCAAATCCCCTAGAATCCTTTGGAATTCATTTAGCCTGATTGGAGCACCTAGTTGCGGCATGCACTAGAATGCTATAATGTGACTGCTGAAGGAGAGGATGAGGATCCAAGGAATATTAACATCGCAGAAATAGAAGGCCATTGTGAGGTTGAGGGACCACACATAGAGAATCCAGACATCACCACGCGATTGAAAAATAGGCAAGTAAACATTGGCATAGAGGCAGAGCTGAAGTTTATGAAGATTAGGGATTATTGGGATGATGCTATAGTAGATAAAGTCGCTAAATTGCTCCGCGAATATTAGGATTTGTTTTCTACAAAAGTTTCGAACTTGAAAGGCATCATAGGTGACTTGGGAGTGATGAAAATAACTCTGAAACTGGATGTGAAGCCCGTTAAGTAGAGGCCATATCACCTTAATCCCAAATACAAGGAAAAGGCCTGCTTGGAGTTGGACAAGATGCTTGAAGCAGGTATTATTGAACCAGTGGAGCAATCTAACTTGGTCAGCCTAATGGTAGTTCAGGAAAAGAAGCAGAATGACGAAATAAGGATTTGCGTAGATCTCAGAAAGCTCAACAATGCTTGTGTCCATGATCCCTTTCCAACACCATTTTCATTAAGGATTATGCTCAAATTAATGCACCCATGGAAAAGTTTTTAAAAAAGGACGCTACGTTCTATTGGAATGAAGAATGTCAGCACAGTCTAGATGTCTTGAAGGAGAAAATGGTTACCACACCGATCTTGGTCTTCCCAGACTAGAAGAAGGAATTCCATTTGCACATTGATGCCTCATGTATTGCATTGGGAGCAATGCTAACATAGGCTAGCAAAGGAGAATTGGATCACCCTATAGCATTTGCAAGCAAAACATTGTCAAACATTGAGAATAATTACTCCACAATAGAGCATGAGGGATTGGCTATGGTGTACACGCTCCAAAAGTTCAGGCACAATATGTTGGGTGAACATTTCTAGATGCACACAAACCACTCCACCTTGAAGTACCTAGTCAATAAGCCTGTGTTGGTGGGGGGGGGAATATGCAGATGACTATTGGTGTTTCAAGAATATGATTTTGAGATGATTGTGAAGCTAGGAAGGTTGAATGCAAACCCTGACCATCTGTCGTGCATTGAGACAAGAGAGGAACCTACTAATTTGGAGGAAGGGTTCCCCGATGTGTAGCTCTTCATGGCATGCATAGCAGATAACCACTTTGTGGATATTATCCACTTCTTATCTATGGGGACAACTCCAGAAGGGTACACCAGCTAGTAGAAGAAAGAGTTGGCGGTGTACACAACCAATTTTTCAGTAATTGTAGGCCATTTCTATAATATGGGATTGGATGAGATACTTCGACGATATGTGCCTGATTTTGAATGAAATAGTATCCTCACTGAAGCTCATGGAGGAGCTATGGGAGGACATTATGCATGGAAAGCAATAGTGCAGAAGGTTTTGTGTGCTGGGTTGTGGTGGCCGACGATGCATAAAGATTCTAAAGCATATTGTAAGGCATGTGATGCATGTCCGAATAAGGGAAAGCCATCAAGGAGGGATGAGCTACCACTGAATCCGCAGGTGTCATTGGAAACATTTGAGAAATGGGAAATTTAATTCGTAGGACCAATTCAGCCCCCAGGTAAGAAAACAGGCACGCGCTACATCATCACTATGATAAAATATTTGACCAAATGGGCGGAAGCACAACCTATGAAGGAGTGTATAGGGGCAACAACAACAAAGTTTTGTTTGAATGTGTGTTGAACAGGCTCAGTTGCCCAAAGGTATTGATGAGTGACTGCGGTACACATTTTTTCAATGAAACGATCAATGCATTGATAGAAGAGTTCCAGGTTTACCATCAGAAGAGTACGCCATATCATCCTCGGGCCAACGGAACAATTGAGGCTTTCAATAAGATATTGGAGAATGCGCTGCAAATATTTTAATGCATAGCAGAATTATTGGGATATGTGCATACCAATGGTGTTATGGGCATACAGAAATACTTGCAAAAATCTAACAGGTCAGATGCCTTTCTGATTGGTTTATGGTGTAGAGGTTGTAATGTCGATGGAATATATCATATCAATTCTAATCATAACATCTTTCACAGGAATGGTGGACTGTGGAGCCTTATAATGATGTCTCGTGCAGCTAATGGAGCTTGAAGAAGATAGGTTTCTGGCTAAATTCCATAAGTAAGCTAAAAAAGAATGCGAAAAGGCTTAGCATGATCGACACATCAAATTGTGCACCTTCAAGGTAAATGAATTGGTTTTATTATATGATAGAAAGTTCACTAAGTTTCCATGAATGTTTTAGATGCACTAGCTGGGGCCATATGTCATCAAAGAAATTACAGATGGTGGTGCAGTTCATCTTGCAAAGTTGAATGGGGAACAATTTTCAGGAAACGTAAATGGAATCCAATTGAAGCCATACACAGGGGATCTAGCTCAATGACTACATGACAGTAGAGCAGTCTTAGCGCTCTAGGTAGCTACAAGGGGGCGTGGGACTATAAACTACACTGCACGGTTGGTTGAACTACGTGACAGAGGGGCTACGGGGAAAGGGGTGATGTCACAGTATCATAAGATGCGCGAATGGAGATGCGCTATAAGGGGAGATACCATGCAGCACAACTAGAAAATGACCATTACAACCACTATTAATGAATTGAAATCTAGGAGATGGTTAAGAGGAGTGGGGGGTGACATTTAAGGCATTTAAGGCTAAAATCATTGAAGATCTACTGCCAAATCAGAATTTGTGGATGGATTTTTGTGGGAATGGTCGAATTTGAATTCGAATTCACCTATAAATTATGTGTGGCCATCCAGCAAAGAAAACTTTGCATCCTTAGAATTTTTGAGTTGTGTTGTGCATCATTTATGAATCCTTAGTTTTTCGCATTTAGTCATGAGCTTTGTGTTTGACACGTTACCTAAGGATATCGAGTAGTTCATTCTCAGCACCAAGTCTAGACTAGGTGAGACTGCAAGCACCGAAGGAACTGTTGCCTCTAAGGGAGTGACTTCAAAAATTGTAAGCATGGAGGCTCCGGCTTTAGTGCCTGCAGCGTTGAGGTCACTAAGGCCGAAGATTACTCTGGTTTGTGAGCATCCCAATCCCAAGAAAGACTAGCAGAAGAGGCCAATGTTATGCATGAGTCACTGAGGAAGCACCTTGCTACCCAAGCCCAGAAGAAAGATAAACAGTTGGCGAAGGATAAGGGGAAAGTTGTTGATTTGGAGGTTGAATAGGGTGCAAAGGATATAGATGTCGAGGGTATGGATCCCATCTCCAAATTGCCAAATTACATTCCTCCATGTAAGGGAAAGGTGAATGTCACTAAGGACCCAAATGTGGGGAAATTCCTCTTAAATACACCCCAGCTACCATAAGGCATCACATTTGAAGGCCCACACCTAGCATGGATTCCCCATTTGAAAATGGAAGACTGGGATTTGGCAGACCGTGAGAGGTTGCCACACCTCGCAACACATAACTACATGAAGTGAGTGTACTATAAAGAATCTATTGTCACCATGTTAGAGCCATTCAAGTGGATTCATGGTGAACCAGTCGGGGTTGTTTAACCTACTATGGGTGCCCCACTATCACCGCTCCAACAACAACATCATTGTTATCAAGAAGATTTTGACCTTGGTACATGATGTATGTTTGTGGCGGAGCACATCAATCCCAATCACAGACATACTGATCCATCGATTCACACTCCTACCACATTCAGGCTTGAATCTAGCCAAGGAGTTTGGCAGAAAGGATGAAGGAGAAGTTCAAGCTAGTTAAGAAGGTGCACGGGTACTCCATCACGTCTATCAGTGACACCATGGTGCAAGTTTCCACACAGATCCTTGTTGGTAAGGTCATGAGAAAATGATATGGGGACAAGGTTCTGGTGCTAGTAATCTCGCTAGATGCATAATGTGCGAAAGGCATGCAATTTAAAAGGGAGCGCTACCTCTGCAACGAGTTTCTCGTGAATTTTTACGAGGCTCAAGACAAGAGAAAAAATTTCCACTATGCGTGGTTTTTTCTCTCCATAGTGTTAGTAGCTTGGGAGTTGTCGGAGGATAGCCATTTTCCTCCCTTGGAGAAAGGATTGCTGAAGGCTGCACAGTTTGCCTCCCTTTGGGCCACAAAGGACATTGCACGGGTCACGGAGATCGAAGTTTTTTGGGTGAAGATGGAGGTGAGCATTCACATGGCCATCAACCAGAAGCCATAGTTATCCCCAATGGTGTTTGAGCAGCTCTGAGAGTACACAAATTTTAAGGTAAACTTCCACCATGTATATATCAAGGCACTGAAAAATCTGCAGTAGAAGTGGTTTGATATACCTTATCTTTCCATAGACGATGTTATTCAAGAGGTTATCAAGTGATGGCCAAGTGATTGGAATTCTCCATTTGATCTGGCTATAGGCTCAAGTAAAGGCGTGGGGAGTTCAACAGAGAAGAAAAATAAAGAGGCAGCAAAGCAGGCAGTCCAATAGTTGGCTGAGAAGGAGAGGAAGGAGGCTAAGGAGAAGGTCCAACTGGAAAAATAACATTCTTCAAAGTAGCAAGTTGAACAAGAAAAACAAAACTCTGGGCGGAGTGGTAAATCCCCTTTTCCCTAGACCGAGGAAGAGGAGAAATCAGACCAGGGAGGTGGTGGAGAGGAAGAGCAGATCACTCCATTCCAGGTGAAGTGGTACAAGGAACAACAGAAAGAGGCGCCCTAGAAGAAGTCGAAAGTGACAAAGCCACCGTTGGATCCCATCACACTCATAGAAGGCAATCTCGATGATATCAGAGATAAAGTGCATGATATCACATCGAAACTATTGCAACAATTCGAAAAAAAGCACCTATAGTCGATGGGTACTCTTCAAAAGGATCTACGCGAGCTACAAATCCAGACCAGCAAGATTTAGGTGGGTGCAGGGCAAGTGAGCACTACACAGATGAGCTTAGCATCAGGGACTAGTCAAGCTGCAGAGACAGGTAGATCAGTGGATCTCCGAGCAGTCATGCTACTGGAAGGATCAATGCACGCAAAATTGGATGATGAGAAGGTCATCGTAAATAATCTAACGAATATTCGCCTCAACCTCGCAACACTTCCCAACGAGTATCTTCACATGCTGCAGACAAGTGTGACAGCATATTTAAGAGCATAAGAGCAGCGCACACTCAGCCTCATAAGTGAATATCAAGTGAACAATGAGAAAATGCTTGCCAAAAAGACAGAGGCCCTGAAGACAAAAGAGATGATCCGGGTGTAGAGTGCCCATCTCGCAACTAGCAGAGGCTTGCAGGATAGTGCCGGAGTTTCACATAGCTCAGGAAGTGTTGCTGGGGGCCAAGATTAGGAAGTTGGTAGTGGGTGTCTGTGATGCCAAGGTGGAAGTGACCCGAGTTTGATTCGATCTCAACCTAAAAATCACATAATTGGAGCTCAGGTCACAGCCTTCGACCCTGCCAAAAGTTATGGAACAACGTGAAGCATCTATTAAGGATGGACTTGCTACTATCAATGCCATGGTGGTGGACCACACAACATTGTTTGAGCAGGCCTAGAAGTAGCAATGGCCCTATAGGAAGATCCCAACATGGAGGGATTAAACACATAGACCCACGAGCTTCAGCAGTAGTAGGACAAAGTGTGAGCAACAATGTGCACAGTGGCTACAATGCAGCGCCTCACCAAGTTGCACGAGGGGAAGTAACTCTTTGCAGAAGTGGAAGCCACACAAATAAAAGTGGTAGTCCTTAAGGTGTAGTTGGACCCTTGGTGGGAAGAAGCCTACCAAGTCTTTGCCAACATACAATATAAGTTGGAAAACCTACAACTTATACAACAGAATATCAAGCAGGACAGTGCAGGACCAGCCACAGAGAAGCTATTCGAACAGGTGAAGCAAGCAGCCACACAGAGCATCGCTGAAGTAGCATTGGTTCAAGTGGAGCTTGGGGGTCTTTACAGCAAGATCTCTTCACGAGCTAAGTGACTTGAGGGCAATTCATGACCTTTGTGTTGGGGTCCTATTGGGATTGGGTCCCCTGGGTAAGTTTTGGGGAAAAAGCCTAAATTTTGATGTAAAAAAATGTAAAGTCTCTGTAAATTGTGGTCGCGCAGCACGTAGTTAGTTAAAGAATAAAAAAGGGTTTTACCTATGGAACTTGAGTCAGCTTTGAAGATCTACCCATGGTCTGCAGACCATGGGATTGTATAAATAGGTGTTTCTTAGGAATCTCTAAGGCAAGTAAGAAAAATTCTATGGGTACAAGCAAAGAAGTCTAGCACAAAAGTAGAAGTTTTAGAGGAGTGAAAGGCTTTGTAGCTGAGTGTGTAGAGGCCAAGAGTAGTTTCTGCAACTGAATGCATAGGGAAGTTTGACTATGTAAGCTTAAGTATATCAATAAATAAGATTTTTGCAAAAATTCTTGTGTTTTATCTATTATCCCTTGTTATGTATGAATGCACTTTATGTTGTGATAAATAATGGGTTTATTAAATAATGATGTATTGATGCACAAATGTACGTTTTCTACATTGTTATCTAAATGCAATTAGTGTTAAGTGATTATGTGAAGATTATAACCCTTTTTGTTAAAGTTATTAAACACTTAAGTGGGTTTGAGAAAATAATGATCTAAGGGTGATCTAAATTGCACGTAAGTAGATAATTGACCTATTCATGGTCTGTAAAAGGCAATCATAGACCTTCGTGGAGGTCTAGAGGCCGATCAAAGGAACTTACAACAATAGGCTACAAGAGTATAGACGTCTGCACTAAGGTAGATTTAGGTCGCCAAAAAGACATCACACTGATCTGTCGGTGTGGAAACATGGTTCCAGCATCCCCCCATACTTCTTTGGGTGAGACTTCAGTCTGTGCATGCTTATTGGTGCCAAAAGGGATAATAACATAGGGATTTTTTTGGTGCAACTAACTCTAAACCTAGGTCAAGACCCCTATGCCAAAAAACACTGAGGTATGTTGGGAGTGGTTTGAATGATTCTAACACATGAGGAATTTCATATATGTCAAGAAGGTATTGAAATATTTCATTGAAAATTTTCCAATCTATTTCATCTTTTGGGATTTGAAAAGCGAGATTTTGGAAGAACTCCCAAAATTGCAAAAGGGATTCATTAGGTGTTTTCTATAAATCTAGAAATTTTTTATTGAGTGCTTTATGATCATAATGATAGAAATAACAGGCCAAATATTCAAGCATCTGAGCATAAGAGTGAATGGAGGTTGTGGGAAGTGTGTCACACCATTGTAGTGCATGCCCTCATAGCATGAATGTGAACTATGAATAGGAAATGTTGTGCTCGAGGACTTCATTCCTCTCATTGAAATCGATAAAGGCAACTCCATAACTAAGCAAGGCTACTACATCTTCACCATCATATGTAAAATGTGACAAGTCATTAAGGAGATCCTCCGACACTTCAAAATCACGTCCATGAGACAGACATTTCAAAGCATTAATTGTAATGTAAATCATGAAGAATGTGCAAAGATTCAAAATAGACTTTGAGGACTTAGCTTTTCATCTGGTCCTCCTTCTAGCATGAGAAATTTTGATGGTGTTGGACCTACCAACATGCCTAGGGATCTCCCCAGTAAGAAGTCCCAACTAGACCTCAGACTGTTTGGAGTAGAAGTCCAAGTAGTGGGTATTAAATCAATGCCTTGACTATGATAATGCGTAGAGGTAAGTGTGATATCTTTGTCATAAGAAAGTGTGTGACCTCACAGCAATTCAAGTGAAATGCATGGGGGTTCTAACACAAGGAAGGGAGGAGGATGTGTGTCCCTTATAATATTGTAATAGTATGCAGCCTAAAAGGAACACACAAGCTGAATGACATCACAAGCTAGAGTGAAGGATAGTCTACAATCCAAAGTGATGGGTTAAACCAACAACACGTCTACATCAAGATTCATACAATTTCATACAAATGAGTTCATACACAAATGCGTAATTTAAATAACATACATTGCTAAAGCAACCAGAATAGTCTAATTACAATAACAACATATGCATGAAAACATGTTGCCTCATATATATATATATATATATATATATTAAGTGAAAGTTCCATCCATACATACACTATTGACAACCACTAGCCCCAATATTGGAAAATTACAGTCAACACCACCTGCTCCTCCAAAGAGTTGTACTCACTCTACATTGTGGAGAAGCCAAGGCTCATCACAATACTCTCCAAGCCTTCTCTAAGAAATGCCTAGCCAAAAGCTTGTACTATGAGTTATGAGGTTATATATATAGAAAATGGTGGGGTGACCCTTGACATTCCCCTTTGACTCCTAGAATACCCTTGCAACTCTTCACATTACAATAGTGACTATTCACATTCCACCAATGACACTTGTAATTTCACTTACAATAATACAATTTCCACATATGCCCATGTGGGACAAAAATAAGGTTGAGTCATCCTTACAAGACAAACAACATCAATCGGGGTCTTGAAGAAAGGCCAACTTGGTAACTGCCTCAGGATGGTCTTCAGTGACGAACTGACACCAAGCTTGGTATTGTGCTATTGTGTCCCCATATTGTTTGGTGACATCTTTGTTAAAGCGAACGCTTGCCTCCATGGCTTCCAGGTATATGGTTTTGAAAGGTTGTCCAACTCATCCTAAAGCATGTGTAGCACTGTCCTGAGTGTTGTTGGACCATTGATGTACCTTTGCATGTTCTCTACGCTGAGTTGTAAGTCATCAATAGCGGCTTCTCTCATCAACTGCTCTATGTACTTGTCAACATCCAGCATGACTTGGTTCTTCTTCATGCCCTGGGTGAGGATTCTGATGAAAGGGATCTTTTGTGTTCACACTATGACATCGAGGCTCTTTAACAACCATGCATAGGAAGCCTAAATACTAGTGACTCTCAGAGGATGAGAGACTATCAGTTGGCACTGTGCATTACATAGTCCCAGCTGCAAGTGAGACCTTCTATTGACTGGAACTACACAAAGAACAATCCATTGAGGATGACTGTGGACTGGAACTATGTAATGTGTAGTTCAATCCATCTTGAGCATATCTAGAGGCTAGTGACAAGAATATTTTGTGCATTTCCTGGAGCCAAGGTAGAGCCTTGAGATCTAGGAATGCACAGTACATGTCGGGCAAACCTAGATCTGAGCCAAGGCAGCCCAGATATTCCCAAGGGTAACTTGAAAATAAGTAGATCTGAATGCATGAGTGAAGGATGGTGTAGATAGGAGTGAATGATCATGCATGCAATCAAAACTAAGGCAGGAATCATTCAAACGGATGAACAATGAAGTTGGTGGGGAGAGTCACTGCAACGACGACCATTAGTGAAAAAACAATGTTATGCATGCGACGCTTAAGAAAGACAATACAAAACTTGAAACACCACTTCTACAAGTTAAAATAAACTAAAATTCCAGTGGTCATTCAGTAAACCATGTAAAACAACACTAACACAAACTAAGGAAATAAAAGCGGCATAAAAAGCGGAAAAAGACTTGAAAAGCAAAACTTAGCTGGAAAAGTTGTGCCGACTATATTGAAGGTTCCTAGATGCCTTGGAAGTGCTAGAGCTCCAAGATTGAATGTATATAATTAGCTATTGGGTTTCCATTAAATAGATTTGGTAGATTCAGTGTTTATGACATGCATGCCAAAAATCTAGGAAAAAGTGACAAGTAGCAGGAAGTTTCTAAAAATGACTTGACTGCAACTCCCAGTGCTAAAAATAGTACCTTATTTTTTAGGGATGAATTTTTATTTTTCGGGAAAGGCTGCCATGCATGCATGGAGAAATTGCGTATTTTTTTATGGAGCTAAGCAACTTCCCAGCACATGCATTAGACAACAACTGAGGAATGCTTCTGCACAATTCTTGGGTCGAGTGGCTTGGGTTTCCCCTCATGCTGTGCACAATTTCCCGGTTGAAGACAATCTATCAGCTTGGTCTGCACAATTGTTGAGCTGAAGCTCACTGTTGGGATGCTCTATGCAATTCTTGAGAGAAAATTTGACAGTGAGTTTGCTCTGTGCAATTCCAGAGAGAAAGGTAGGTTTCCAAGCTTCTCTATGCAATTCCTTAGGGCAAGGTGGTGAGCTCCAGTATTGCAGCAATGATGCTGCAACTCCTGGGACTCCCTTCTTTACTTTTATCAACCCGGTTGTTCGTAACAAACTTGGAAGCGACGATGCTATATGCACAAGTACTAGCTCTTGCCGCGGTCTATCACTTGATCAGCTGGCACAAGTCCGCTAGGAGCTTAAGCCAACTTCTATGAGCTCTTAGAAGAAGCTTTTAACTATGATGGAGGAAAGCTAACTCAAAAGTGGATAGTCTACTTGTAGAAAGAAGCTGAAAGCTGAAAGGAAATGCAAACCCTAACAAACCTTAGTTTTACCGGTTAACCCTACTGATGCAAGAAAAGAGATGAAAGTGGTGGAAATGGATGCCATTGACTCTTGGAAAGGTAAAATGCATGTGACTAAGCTACTTTTGAAGTAAAATCTGGAAAGAAACATATTTTTGTATTTCTGAGTAATCTTGCAGAGTTATTATGCATGTGCTTTAACAATTTTTGACTGTGCAGAGGTTGATTGGTAAAAGGAAATGGAGTGGGTGCTTACAGGAGGTTGGGAATGTGAGAAGAGAACCTAAGGGGTCCCTAGCACCCTTCCAGAGAGTTCCATAGTGATCAGATCTCGAAAAACAACTCACGTGAACTTCTACAGGAAGTCTGTAGGGGTTCTACATAATGTTCTACAGGATGTTCTGAAAGAGGATTTTAGAGGGTTGATGGTGGAAAAACGATGGGAAAGTGAAAATAGAGGATGGATGAGGGTGTGAAGGGGTCTAGGACTTGGTGAATGAGGCTAAGGAGTGACTAAGGTGGTTAGATTTGTTCAAGGATGGAGGGAGCAACGCTGCACAAGGATGTAGAAACTAGGGCAAAGTGGGAAAGTGTGGCAAATGAAGGGAAGGAATCTTGGATTAGGGGCTAGAGCAGATTGTATGATGGAGGAAGGGTAGGTATGGATGTATCACAGGTGTTCTGCACACTATTTTCCAAAGCTAATCAGACAAAGAATAGGAAAACCAACGATCTAGCTATTTTGACCTAATTTGACCTAAAAACCAGAAACATGATGAACAAAAGTTTATTGATAGAAAATCATGCAAGATAACTAAGGAAACTAAGCAAGAATGGATCTAAACATGCAAGTAGAACTGGTAGCAACTTTTCCAACTAAGAATCTAACACTAGCAATTGCATGGAAAGGCAAAAACAGTGTTTTTGTTGTAGCAAGTATGCCTTGGTCTCAGCTCATGGTCCCAAGGAGGGAGAGATGAGATCAAGGGTTTCTTGATGGCCTTTTTGTATATCTTTTCCTTTACCAAACTATCAAATCAACCTGAACTATGAAAAGCTACTTTAATCATAAAAAACAACCTAAGTAACAAAACACGATTTTAACCTAAATAGCAGAAATTATTCTATGAATGCAGTAATGACACATAAAAGTACACAAAGGAGGTATTGGCACTTGGGTTGGGCCCAACCCCAAGAGATATAGCCTCCTAAGAAAGCTCAGAACTGGTACAAGGTGAAATTTATCTCCATTACTCAAAAAATAATCATGTCACAAAATTATTTATAGCAAAAGCTCGAAGTTGAGTTGAAAAGCAGAGCTGCACTCAAGTGCGAAAAAAACTGTTTAGTGGCTAAACTACTAAGGCCTGAAACCTTCCTACTTATGCACTACGAGGACTCCCAACAACCCTCCTTAACTTTAGGAGCTTGGCTGCTCAAGGCTACAGTTAATCAGCCACCTCACAAAATCTTCTCAACTGCCCCTTGAAATCATCTTTGGTGGGTTGTTGAACTCCGAGCTGATGGTGGAGAACTCAAGGAAGGGGTCATTTAGTGTTGGAGACACCCTTCCTATGAACCCTCAGCTTTGTTCCTTCATATTTGGCTATCAACTGGCTCATAAATGCTTGACCTTGGTCCAAAAGATGTCCAAACGTTTGCAATAAGCACGTATTAGACTTTGTGGTCAAGTGACTATTCTCATTCATTCAATTAACATAAATATATTCAAAAGCATTCTTAGAAATATGAAGAATGGTGGATTAATCAATAATAATAGGAAAAATGAGCCCAATAAGTTACCCATTTTTGGGGCTCATCATCTCCCCCTGCTGAATGTGTTGCTGATCCTCTGAGCAACTAATCCAGCTCATCATCTTTGATTGCCTTGACTATCTCTCTAACATCCTAGGCTTCTGAGGAGATGTCCTCTTCTTGGTCATGAAATCCTGCTTTTCTCTCTACCTCCTCCCATTGCCTGTGTTCTTCTTCTTCTTTGACCCCTTCCAGCAGTCCAAAAAGTAATGGACGACTAAACTTTAGGCCAATCCAGCTGGCCTTTAGATTTTTCATTGACTGTTTGTAGAGAGGTACTCTAGCCAAAGCCTCCTGCATCCTTGTTGGGGAGTGGTACTCCCTTATTTTTAGACTGTGGGACAATATGTTCCATCTCCTTGTGCAAGCATGTATGCAACTATCACCCAACATTTCCTCCAAGTCCTCAAAGTGCACGATGGCTTGAGCTTATCTTTCAATGTAGTCTGGGAGAACCTGAGGGTTGTTGGCCAGGTGCTTTTGGGCATACACTAGAGCTGAGGGATCTTCTAGTTCTGCTCTGATCATGAGTGGCTCACTCAGCTCCCTGTCCATAACTTCCTGAATTTTTGCTGCCCTCTTTTCCTCATGGTTTAACCAAGAGGCCATGGCCATTAGTTGCACATCTCCCAATGTTGCACTGGGGTCCCATAGGTTCATGTTTGGAAGTGCTAAGTTGTCTAAATAGGATTTTGCTAACTTGGCCTTGTCTTCCGCTGAGCTACTGTCACATGAACTGATTATAGTTCTGGAATAGAATGGTTCCCCTTTGGGCCAGTGTGTTAATTTGAAATTGCAACCATTGATCCTTACGATATAATGCATATGACTTTGCAGGTTGCCTACATTGTAAGGCTTCTACTGCCCAGTTGGCCATGCAGGCCATTTGGGCTTCTTTCTCTTGCACCTTCTGTTCCAAAGCCTGTATTTCTTCTGCTGCCTGTGACTCATTTTCCTGTAGCAGTTTTTTTAACATCTCAACATCAGTTGGTAGCTTTTCTTCTCTCCACTGTTCCTCAGTTGTCTCCCTATCAACTGGAGGTATTTCTTACTGCTGCTTCTCTCCCACAATGGACGGCCTATCTTCCTTATTACTTTCCTGCAACTGCAACTGCTTCCTCAGCAGCTCATTCTCTTCCTATAATTTGGCTCTCTGACTACTTTCCATGTGCCTCACCATGGCCAACTCTTTCCTTGATTCCTTTAGTTGTTCCTCTAAGTGGCCTATGTCTGCAACATCCTAGGATTTGGAAATCCTCATCCAAGTGTGAGTCCTAACCCTCTCTTGTTCCAATGCAAAGAAGAGGGGTACAACAAACTTCTGTGGGATAATATTCCCACCTTCTAATAGGTTGTAATATGAGCCCAAGCTAGGCTGAGGGCTCGAATCCAGTATTTCTTCAGTCTTTTCTTCCCCCTATGGTTGTTTGGCTTCCTTCTCCTTCAATTTATTGGTTTCTTTTAACTTCACCAGAGTTTCCTGTAGAGTCGTTTCAGCTTCCTGTAGAGCTATTTTTGAGTCCATCATCCTAATTCTATCCCTCCAGGTGGAGGTTTTTGGGCTTCCTCTTTCATAGGTGATGGACATCTTTGAAGGAGACTCGTCTTTTAGTTTAGTGGTTGTGTCCTCAATGACAATTGGTTCCTTTGATTGTGGCTGGGGTTTGCCCATTTTGATCCATGTGCTCCTCCTGGCTTTGAAGTATATGGAGGTTTGCCTCTTTCTCTTCCCTTTTAGTTTTGCAGGTGTGCTTAATGCAGAAAGCATAGCTGCTACCTCCCTTGCCAACATTTCCAGGGATTTCTCTTCCTACTGGTCTTTTTCTTTGCTTCCTATAGAAATCCTTGTGTCCACTGTTTCTATTTGTGTGACTGATATTTTAGGGTGCACCTTTTCCTTTTCTTTCTGGGTGCCTTAGTTGTGGCAGTGTTCATTTGGGCCTATTTGGCCTTTTCTTTCTGATCTGTATCCTATTTTCCCTTGTTGTCTTTGCTTTTGTTTCTTCCTCTGTTTTAGGCTCAGCAATCTGGCTAATTTCTTTTTGTTCTTCCTGTGCTTCCTTCATTCTACCTTCTTCTTGGATGCCCTGTGTGCCATCATCATTGTTTTTTTCCATTTCCTCAATTTGCTCCCCATCGTCACTGCTGGATGGAGTGATATTTTCAGCCAAAACCCTAATGTTATCATTTCTGGACATGTTTTTGAAGATTTCCCAAGATATGGGGATGGTGTAGGTGTGTAAAGCATCTTCCACCAACAGTTTTATGAGCCCATGGTGGGCCAACTAGTCTGGGATCCCTTCATTTATCTTTGTACCACATTAAATTAGGGACTGAAGAAGGAAATATGGGATACTTAGTTTCTTGGCTGAAGGCAAGTCAATCCATATGGGATACTTAGTTTCTTGGCTAAAGGCAAGTCAATCCCATGCCTTAATTCACTTAACAACCTGAAATGGTATCCATAGATGATGCTAAACCTCCCTTCACATGTGATGTACTTGATAATTTTATAACTAACTTCACTCCAGAGAGGGGGCAAACTTGTCCTTCTAACTCCATTTTTGTCCTCTACAGGATGCTCATCGGGTAGAAATAATGTTTTCTTAACAATCTGGCCCAATGATCTCTCTTCCTTGCTCCAAGGGAGCCCCAATGGTAGACTAGTAACTCTACTGATGAGCTCAGGGGTGAGTTCTAGGGTCAAACCCATAAAACTAAGTGTGGCATGTGTCCTTGAATGTGGTCTCAAGGATATTAAAAACTCTTCAGTTATCTCTTCATCATGTCCCTGAATTTTGTCAAAGAATCATATCCAATTTGCTCGGGTGAAATGGTCCACCACCTCAGGGTGCTCGTACAACTTCCTAGAGTCTAAGGGCTCTTTCCTTATGAATCCCCCTGGCATGGTGTTGAGTGTTCTTCTTATGTATTAATCAGAAAAGAAAACGCTCAGGAAAACAACAGTCAACCACTGAAACAGAGGATAGCTAAATTTAGTGTCTTCTGAACCCAGGGAGGAGTTTCTCTTGTGTTCCTCACAATACCAGATAGCAATAATTCCCTTCTTTTTGTCACCCAGAATTCGACTAGTAGTTTATTGAAAGGAGAATGTTGTTTTTGCAAAATAGATCATAAGGGCACAAATTCTCTTCTCAACACATAGATAGATATGTAAATTTAGTTTTTCATGCACACAGGATGGCCTCTACTACATCATATATCTTCTTTATAGGAGAATTTTAAAAATGATGAGGATATTCGGAGTGCAGAGAAAGAACTTAGGAAAATACAGTGAAATATGTAGGCAATCTTTCACGGTTTGTTGAATACATACGTAGACTTTTATTTTTCAAACTGATGGCATTCAATTCACCACCTTGCACTAACAAATTATGCACAAAGAAGTTCTCTCGGGCTTACCTCATTTGGAGCTTGAAATTCAATGAAAACTCTAGGTTCCCTCCTGCTAAGTGGTTCTCTGACTTTCTTGTAGAACCCTTCCTGTAGAAGGCCCCCAATTCTTGTAGAATGGAATTGCGTTTCTGATAGAGCCCGATAAGCAGGAGATTTTTGAAAATAGGCCGAAAAACTGGTGGAGGATGACTGGTTAACTATTTTTGGAAGTGGTGGATACGTACTTCAGTCAAGAACGTCATGAGTGCAGAATGAACAGAGGGTGGTGCATGTTTCGATTGAGCGTCTTTTAACTACAGCGTGATTCATGGTGAGGAGGTGAGGTGGCCGGACCGGGTCGTTGATCCGACATCACAGCCATAATGTCCTTGCGTGTTTTTTATTGCCATCACCTCCGCTCTCCCGTTACCACCACCACCACTACTAGTCCCGACTATTTCTCTCTGAATAGACACCCCACACGTGCTGGCTACAAATATAATCGGTAGTTTTGAATTTAACAGGGCTCGTTTGGATTTCACGAGGATATGTAACTGGCCGAGGGTGGCCAGTTGACTGGCCACTGAGTTCACCCAATCCGAACCATTCCCATAGTCATGCAGCTTTTAAAATATGATTTATGTAATTGAAGAATGAGTTTAGGCACTTACCTGCGTGGTCGTGGCTATGTTATGCAGATTTCAGGTTCTGGAACCCCATTCCTTCGTTTGCTGTTGTTGCATGCATACTGCATGCTTGGACTATGCTGCTCCTGATGTTCTTATGTTCAAGAAGAGCTTCATGCATGTCTCTTCTGCCATACTTTGATATCCCTGTCTCTAGAGTATGTCTTTCAGCGGGATCAATTGCTACAGGATTCCTATAGGATGTCCTGTGGTTGCTTCTCCTCCTGGAATGCAAGCTAGAATGAGCAGGGCTATACTACTGATGAGGGTCTTGGAAAATGAGGAATCTAGATGGAGGGTAATAGGTATGGTGAGTAAAATTGCTGCTTGATTTGTCATTAAGGAGTTTTTGTTGGAAGTATGAAAAAAATAGGATTTTTGTGTGTGACTGTGCAGGAACATAAAAAAATGAGAACAATGGAGATGTACGGAGATGGAAAAAGGTGACATATGGAAATGGATGGAAATAGGGATGTTTACAGGCCTCATGGACAGGTTCCCAACATTCGGGTCCTCTTCAGAGATCAATTCTGGCTTGTTTGCAGGCTCTACAAGAACTTCCTGTAGAAGACACAGAACTTCCTGTAGAAGGTGAAATCCTAGTCCGAATGAGACCAAATCTTAGGACAGGGTAGTGGTCATGGAGGAATGGATGGTGAGGGATGCTTGCAGCCTGGTGCTAACCTTTGTCTTTGTCTTGCACGATCCTCCTAACTTGCAATGTCCTTCCTGCAACCTGCAATTATTCAATAAAAATTAGGTTATTTTTCTCTTTCTCTTTTCTTCTCTCTTTTTTTCTCTTCCTTTTTCTTTTTGTTTTGAGATAGCTGGGGCGCCTCCAGGAGGTTTTCACCCCCACTAGCTGCCCTAGGCACCTCTAGGAGGTTTTCACCCAAAGATATTTTATTTTTATTTTTTTCATTTTTTTAATTATTATTATTATTATTCTTATATATCTTTTCAAGGTGTGGGTGGAGTGGAGGTAGGGGCCTGCTCCACTACCAATACATTTATCCAGAGTTCAATGAACTCCTTCTTAGAAAGGGGCTTCCTGTAGATTTTCAATCAATTCCCATTGACGAGCATGGGGATGGCTTCTTCATCGATGGTCCTGATAAGGACTGAACCATGTTGTTGTATCTCTCCACTATATATGGTCCCAGCCATCTTGTCCTCAGCTTCCCTTTGAAATCCTTGTATCTTGAATCATATAATAGCGCCCAATCTCCTGGCTGAAATTTCTTTTCTTTAAGGTACCAGTCATGCCATATCTTCCTCTGAAGTTGGACCACCTCCGAGTAGATAAGGGCCTGCATTCTCTGTTCATCTAGTCCATTCAACTGAAG
Source organism: Pinus taeda (assembly GCA_000404065.3). Taxonomy (NCBI): domain Eukaryota; kingdom Viridiplantae; phylum Streptophyta; class Pinopsida; order Pinales; family Pinaceae; genus Pinus; species Pinus taeda. The sequence goes on along the minus strand of APFE030503271.1, from coordinate 35,029 downwards.
CAATCTTTCCTATTATGCATGGCTGAGATCTAGATCTAGCTGAGCTGCCAACCTCAATGTGTTATATTCAAATTCTATAGACAACAAAGCCTTCTTCCCATAGACTAGCCCATAAGGCGTGAAACCTATTGTAGTTTTCCAAGTAGTGTTGTAGGCCCAGGTGGCCTCAACCAAGCGATCTGCCCAATCGTTTCTACTACTGCTCACCACTTTAGTCAAAATCTCCTCCAAAGCTCTGTTAGTGACTTCCACCTATCCATTTGCTTGTGGATGATAAGGGGTGGCAGTTCTGTGCTTGATCCTGTGATGAGGGAGCAAGTCTTCAATCAGGTTAGAAGTAAACTGACTTCTTTGATCTATGACTAACTCTCTTGGGTAACCGAACTTGTAGAAGATATTCTCCCTCAAAAATAGAGCCACATTTTCTTTTGTTGTTGCCTTGATTGCCTTTATTTCTGCCCACTTTGTTAGGTAGTCCATGCACACAATGATGTAAGACTTTTGGTTTGAAGGAGGGTTGATAGGACCCACAGAGTCCATGCCCCACTTCTCAAATGACTCGAAAGTCACTTGAAGTTGGAGGGGCATTTCATCCTTGGGAGTCGGTTTTCCCATCCTTTGACATCAATCACATTGGCTTATGTATCTCCTAACATCTTGATGAAGAGTGGACCAACAGTAGCCTACCTGTAGAATTTTGAAGGCGGTTCTTTTTGCTGCAAAGTGGCCCCCACAGGGCCCATCATGACAGGTGAGGAGGATGTCAAAAACTTCCTCATCTTTGATACAATGCCTCAAAATCTGATCTAGGCCAAGTTTAAATAGGTTACCCCCAATCCATGTGAATGGGGCGCTTCTATTTTGAGGAAAGGTGTGGCAGGAACTATGTCGAAACCAAGTAATTTGCTATATCAGCAAACTATGGAGAGAGTACTGAAATAGCAAATAGGTGTTCACCTGGCATTTGATCATTCACCACCCCTTCTTCACCTGCAGACAAATCTAGTCTAGACAAAAAATTAGCAACAACATTTTCCTTACCTGGCTTATCAACAATGGTCAAATCAAATTGCTGCAATAAAAGTAACCATCTAATTATGTGAGCATTTACATCAAGTTTATTCATTAAATATCTAATTGAAGCATGATCAATGTGTATGAATGTCTGATAACTAGTGATGTAGTGTCTAAACTTGTTTAGGGAATGGACTATAGCTAAGAGCTCTTTCTCGGTTACGATATAGTTTAATTCTGCCTTGGACAGGGTTTTACTGAAAAAAATGTATGGCATATAGTAACTTCTCTTCAACTTGTCCTAAGGCTGCTCCTATGGCTTTTTTCAAGGCATCTGTGTGAATGTGGAAAGGTAGGGCCTAGTTTGGACCTCTCAAGATTGGGGCAGTTACCAACTTACTTTTCAACGCATCCAAAGCCTCTTGATAGTTGTCAGTCCACATGAGCTCAACATCCTTCCCCAAAAGACTAAATAATGGATAGGCTAGCTTGCTAAAATATTTAATGAATCTTCTATAGTATCTCGCTAAGCCTAGGAAACTCCGAACATCTCTTACCTTCTGAGGAGGTGGAACCCTTTGGATGATAGCAATCTTGTTGGGATCCACCTATAATCCTTGCTGAAAAATTGTATGACCTAGCACGGTCCCTTTAGTCATGAGAAATTCACATTTTTCTGGACTGAGGGATAGGTTCATTTCAATACACTTGGTTAAAACTTTTCCCAGGTTAATCAATTCTTCTTGGAAGTTGGACCCATAAGGAGTAAAGTCATCCATATAGATTTCCACCGAATCATGAACCAATTCAGCAAAGATGCTCAGTACTGCTCTCTAAAAAGTGGCAGGAGCATTGCATAACCCAAAGGGAAGGACCCGGTAGGCAAAGGTACCCCATGAACAAGTGAAAGTGGTCTTATCTTGGTCTTCCAGACTCTTTTGGATCTGATTATACCCATTGAACCCATCTAGGAAGGAGAAGAAATTCTTCCCTGCCAGCCCATCTAACACTTGATCTATGAAAGGTAAAGGGAAATGGTCCTTCTTGGTAGCTTTGTTAAGTTCATGATAATCTACACAAATTCTCCACTTCCCATTTTTCTTGGGCACAAGCACTAGAGGAGAAGCCCACTCGCTGTCAAAGATGGGGTAAATGAATCCTACATCCAGCAAGTTTTGTAGTTTTTCTTTAACAATGTCTTTAAGGGCTAGATTCATTCTCCTCTAAGGCTACCTAACTATTTACAATCCTCTGTAATGTAAATGTGATGGGTAAAGACTGAAGGGTGGACTCCTTTCATCTCCTTATAGCTCCACGCAAAAGCATCCAAATGGCGGTTCAATAAGCTACACAGCTCCTTCTCCTGAGAGGGGGATAGGGATGAGTTGATCTTCAAGGTTCTTTTAGGGCGGAATTGTACATTCTTACCTTGGGGGAGGTCGAATCAGCCACACAAAGATCCACTAAAGCACTGGCCTGGGTGTCTTCCACCAACTCTTCTAATGGTAGCATGCTGGGAGGTGGATCCTAAATCAAATTCTCAATAAGGTCATCCTCGGTGTGAGGACCTCCCCTAGGGGCTTCCACTATGCACACTGGTGCAGAGTAGACCTCATCCTCATCTTCCTCCTCTAACCAGGGAGGTAAGTCATGTTCTAGCAGAGGTTGGGCAAGAGGATATAGGACTAGCTACTTGGACATAGGCCCATTCTTGATGGTCATGCTCCCAACTCGACAACTGATGTAAGCATCTATAGTAGCTAACCAAGGCCTTCCAAAAATGAGGCGGTATCCAGTGAGTTTTGCCTTTGGCTAAAGGACCAAGAAGTCTGCAGGGTATTCCTAGGAATCAACAGAGACCATGACATCTTCCACAATCCCTTCAGGGGTCACGATGGAGCGTTCCGCTAACTGCAGTGCTGTCGAGGTCTTTCTTAGTGAACTTTGAAGGTTGAGTTTGAGCATAGTGTCCCTGGTCATCACATCAATGGTAGCCCCTAGATCAATCAGGGTGTGGGGGATTATGGTGCCATTGATGTGGACATCGACTACAGGACTCTCAAGGTCCAGATATTTCGGGAAAATTACTTGTCCCAACATTAGGTTGGACAATTGTCATATGGCATTGATGGTTGGGGCATCTCTCTTGTGCCTGCCTGGGTGCCTGAAACACTTCCCTTTAATCAATTTGTTGTAGATTGGTACATCTTTTATAGCATGGAGAAGTGGTGTTTTCACACATAACTATTTAAGCTCGCCTAAAAGTTCAGTCTCTTCTGGGTTTGGTTGCGTGGTTCTAGTTAGTCTCTCAAGAAAGTGTGGAATGGCTTTGGGTTCACTTTCCTGTTTCTCTTTGTCACCCTCCTTAGGAGGAGGTTGGCTATCTAGGAGGACCTTCCCAGATTGTAGGTTGATCTCCTGAATCTCCACAGCATAGATAGGGCATGTTGCCTCTCCAGTATATACCTGTTGGGCCTGTCTATTATTAGTGTTCAGGTTCAATTGGGCAAGCATCTGGGGTTGTCTCGGAGGAGTAGGAGGTAATGGTTGTGGTTGAGCAGGTGGTGGAGGTAAAATGTCAAGAGGAGAGTTGTATTGGGGCCTCCACTACTGTTGAGGTGCATTCCACTGAGGTTGGGACTGAACATGAGAATGAAATGAATGAGCAGTAGCTTGAGTATGGTATTGAGATGGATATGACCAAGGAGGGGGTGCGGACCAAGAAGGATGAGTAAGGGGACCCCAAGAAGGTATGTGAGTGGATTGGTGGGGGTTGTAATAAGTCTGGGATGCCCCTTGCATCCCCTGCTGGTAAGGTCTAGATCCTTGTGGCCTCCTTTGGTTTAGGAAGTAGAGCGGTTCAGTGGCTCCTTCAGTCCCTTGGTACATAGCTTTAAGTCCAGGTAAGGTTGGGCACTTGTTTGTAGGGTGGTCTTTCTCACAAATGAAACATACCTCTATTGAGTGCAATGGACACTCGTTCCAAGGATGTTTCCTTTTACATCTGGGACAAAAGATGGCCAAAGCCCTCTCAGTTTCCTCTTTCTTTTGTTAGATTCGGAATGTATCAAGTTGCATGGAAATGGTCTGTCTCATCTCACTTTTAATGTCTTCCATCTGATTTTCAAACTCATGTTTGAAGAAGGTGGCGCTGGCTGAGAGTTGATTCCCCCTACCTCTTTTCTAGGCTACCCTAGAATGGTTTCTAAACATAGTCTTTATGTCATCATAAGGTAGTTGGTAGATGTCTACTCTAGCCAGAAAATGGAGTGTATCTAGAAGGTCTTCAGGGATTCCCCAGAGCAGGACTAGCTTTAGAGATTCGGGGTCAAGTGTGCACCTGGCCCTTTTATAACTGAGTTGGAACCTTTCCTTGTAATCTTCCAAAGACTCATCACTTCCCATGGTCATTCAGAAGATTTCTCCCTTCGTTTCCTTTGAGCTACAGTAATCCTGGTATTTGTTGTTAAAGGATTGCTGCATCTGAGCCCAAGTTGTGATATTGTTTCTAGGTAACCCCATGAACCAGCGCAGTGCTGCATCCTTGAGGGTAGAGGGAAAGAGTTTCAACTTCTGCTCATCTTCTGCATAGTCATAGGTTAGACAAAGGACAAAAAACTAAAACAAGAAGGTATTAGGGTATTCAGTGGTCAATCCATGGAAGTGAAGTAAGGATGAGGGACTTATGTTTTTCATTTTTGTGTCCCCATTGGTCTCTCAGATGGGAAAGGCACCTTCTATTCTCTCCTCATCACCTATGTCGTTCCTGTGTTCGACCATGGTTTTAGGAGGAATGTTTTCTTGCTCTTCTTCTGTTAGAGGATCTTCGTATATCTCTGGAGGTTCACAGCCACCGAAGAAGAGAGAAGGGTGACTCAGTGATGTGGTGGGGGTGTTGGGTAAGAATTTTCCTGAATTTTCTCTATTCCTACGAGGCATGAAATGAAATGTTTTTGGTTGATTTTTGGTTTTCTCTGATTGTACCTGCAAAACTGAAATCGATTGAACAACAAATTGAAACTAACTAAAGTAAACTTTGTTGGAAGTGAAATTGCAGAATTGAAATGCTAATATATGCTTGCAGAATTGAAATTGTGAAATTGAAATGCTAATCTACACTTGCAGAATTGAAATTGCGAAATTGAAATGCTAATCTACGCTTGTAGAATTGAAATTGTGAAATTGAAATGTTAATCTACACTTGCAGAATTGAAATGCTAGTCTAGGAAAGTAGGAAATGTCTAATATATTTTTGCATAAATGAAATTACAGAATGGAAATGAAACAACTACTCTACTCTTGCTGAAATAAACTACTTAGCAGAAGGTTGCAGTAGAAAATAGAAGAAAAGTAGCAATCACAAATACTCTGATGCTTCCCCGGAAATGGAACCAAAAATATGGTGAGCTCCAGTATTGTAGCAATTATGTTGCAACTCCTGGGATTCCCTTCTTTACTTTTATCAACCTGGTTGTTCATAACAAACTTGGAAGCTACGGTGCTATATGCACAAGTACTAGCTCTTTCCGCAGGCTATTACTTGATTAGCTGGCACAAGTCTGCTAGGAGCTTAAGCCAACTTCTATGAGCTCTTAGAAGAATTTTTTAACTGTGATGGAGGAAATCTAACTCAAAAGAGGCTAGTCTACTTGTAGAAAGAAGTTGAAAGCTGAAAGGAAATGCAAATCCTAGAAAACCCTAGTTTTACTCGCTAACCCTACTGATGCAAGAAAAGAGATGAAAGCGATGGAAATGGATGCCATTGACTCTTTGAAAGGTAAAATTCATGTGAATAAGCTACTTTTGAAGTAAAATATGGAAAGGAACATCTTTTTTTATTTCTGAGTAATCTTGCAGAATTATTATGCATGTGCTTTAACAATTTGTTACTGTGCAGAGGTTGACTAGTAAAAGGAAATGGAGTGGGCACTTGCTGGAGGTTGGGAAGGTGAGAAGAGGACCTAAGGGGTCCCTAACACCCTTCCAAAGAGTTCCACAATGATCAGATCTTGAAAACCCACTCACATGAACTTCTATAGGAAGTCTGCAAGGGTTCTATAGGATGTTCTGAAAGAGGATTTTAGATGGTTGATGGTGGAAAAATGATGGGAAAGTGAAAATAGAGAATGGATGAGGATGTGAAGGGGTCTAGGACCTAGTGAATGAGGCTAAGGAGTGATTAAGGTGGTTGGATTTGTTTAAGGATGGAGGGAGCAATGCTACACAAGGATGTAGAAATTTGGGCAAAGTGGGAAAGTGTGGCAAATGAAGGAAAGGAATCTTGGATTAGGGGATGGAGTAGGTTGTATGATGGAGGAACTGTAAGTAGGGATGTATTACAGGTGTTCTGCACACTATTTTCCAAAACTGATCGGACAAAGACTAGGAAAACCAAAGATCTAGCTATTTTGACCTAAAAACCATAAACATGATGAACAAAAGTTTATTGACAGAAAATCATGCAAGATAAATAATGAAACTAAGCAAGAACAGATCTAAACATGCAAGTACAACTGGTAGAAAATTTTCCAACTAAAAATCTAACACTAACAATTGCATGGAAAGGCAAAAACAGTGTTTTTGTGGTGGCAAGTATGCCTTGGTCTCAGCTCATGGTCCCAAGGAGGGAGAGATGAAATCAAGGGTTTCATGGTGGCCTTTTTGCAGACCTTTTCCTTTGAAAAACTATCAAATCAACTTGAAGTATGAAAATCTACTTTAATCATCAAAAACAACCTAAGTAACAAAACAAGATTTTAACCGAAATAGCAGAAATTATTTTATGAATGCAACAAAGACACATAAAAGTACACAAAGGAGGTACTGGCACTTGGGTTGGACCCAACTCCAAGAGCTACAACCTCCTAAGAAAGCTCAGAGCTGGGAAAAGGTGAAATTTATCTCCATTACTCAAATAATAATCATGTCACAAAACTATTTACAACAAAAGCTCAAAGTTGAACTGAAATGCAGAGCTGCACTCAAGTGCGAAAAAAATTGTTCAATGGCTAAACTACTAAGGCTTGAAGCCTTCCTAGCACTATGAGGACTCCCAACAACCCTCCTTAACTTTAGGAGCTTGGCTTCTCAAGGCTGCAGTTAATCAACCACTTCACAAAATCTTCTCTGTTGCCCCTTGAAATCATCTTTGATGGGCTGTTGAACTCTGAGCTGATGGTGGAGAACTCGAGCAAGGGGTCATTTAGTGTTAGAGACACCCTTCCTACGAACCCTCAACCTTGTTCCTTCATATTTGGCTGTCAACTGGCTCATAAATGCTTGACCTTGGTCCAAAAGATGTCCAAAAATCTGCAATAAACACGTATTAGACTTTGTGGTCAAGTGACTATTCTCATTCATTCAATTCAAATAAACATATTCAAAATCATGCATAGAACTATGAAGAATGGTGGATTAATAAAAAATAATAGGCAAAATGAGCCCAGCCCAATAAGTTACCCATTTTTTGGGCTCATCACAAGGCAGGTTGCCCCATAGGACATCATAGTTTTCCAAGATAGTGTAAGAAGTAGATGTAAACCAAGTCACGTGGTCAGCTTGTGATTAGTCATCAAAGAAGGTAAGCGAACACCAGTTGCTAGGTGAAAGATAAACTTGAATGAAGAACAAGTACTTGAGCATTGCAAGACATGCTGCTAGGAGTTTATGGAGGGAAGCTCCAAAACAAAGTGATGTAAAAATTTTGGAGGGTAGTTGTAGCCGCTATAGTAGTTTCATAAGTTCTTTAAGTCATTTATGTCTATTTTATATACTAAACCTGTAGGTTGTATTGATGCCAAGTGTTTGACAAAATGTCAGCCCCGATTGGGGATGCTTAGGCTCAGTCCTAAATTTGATTTTGATTTACCAGCATTGTTATCATGTCTTTATTGAACTCTGAAAGTTACAACAGGTTATGGGTAGTGGTTGGGATTCTGGGCTAGAAAAGTGGTTTAATTCTCGAAGTCACTGGCACAAAACTGGCAATTTTGGTCCACAGTCGCCGACAGGAAATCCTGTGAGTGTAACTTTAGGTTTTTTGTTGCTCGCTTGCCCATTGCATGAGAGAAACTATGGCCTAAGAGTTCTAGAAATGCAATGGGACTTAGGGACAAGCTGTTTGAGTGGCTAGCATGTCTCGTGGGGGGTCTGGTGATGGTGTTGGATGACTGTATGTGATGTTTCATTGATTCCACTTCCTTAAGGAAACATAGGAGGTCAAATCTCATCATAGTATCCTCTCATGTCATGTTTACCCCTATTAGCATGGTTACTTTGGGTAGACCTAGGAGGGGGTGTTACATATTGGTCTCAGAGTGTGGTTGCACTCTTCTTGTATGAAGGTGTTCGTCATGCATGCATGTCAATTGCATTTTTGTCTTTTACACTTACATTCCAGATGCATTTTGCATGACATCATGTTGATCATAGTTGGAGTAAGGTTATCATGAGGAACTTGATGTGGTTTTGTGGAGTGTAACGTCAGAAGTATATGATTGGTTATTTTCTTATATGTATCTTGATTACATGCAGCTTGACTACATCCTTGTATGTTAGGTTACATTCTTCGTTAAATCATTACATGTATCAGTCTTGTAGGTTGGTTAAAAGAGTTGATTTCTTATGCTCGACTACATGCAGTTATGCGTATGTGTAGTTGATTAGGAATTTCGTATGCAGGTTGATGGTTTCATGTGGCAATGTGTATGATGGAATGATGATTGTTGTCATGCATGGGGTCATAGCATGCATTATAGATATGGCCTTGCATTGATGATCAGATCTGTTCTAGGTGGATATTAGTGGCCACCTACCAAGTCCACTTGGACCCCCACCATTGTTCCTTTTAGCTTTTCAGTTCCTTAATTGTAGCACAGTTTACTATTTTTAGTAGTTTTTCGGGTCCTGAACTTCCGAAATCGTTTTGAGGCCCTAAACGACATTTTTTTGGAAAACTGGGAGCAACATGAGTCCATGATTCAATGTTTCTCTTCCCAAAGTTGTAGTTCTTAGATAGATATTTCTAACAAGATATCATGCGCGTCAAACGGAGATCATATGCCAAAGTTACAACCCTGGGAAGTTGAGGTACTAATTTACCCAAACGGGGCCCAGAATTTGGCATTTCATCTTCTAGGGTTAGGTTTTTTGATGTTTTGGGTTTTCCATTGTTTCTCAACAATAAATAGGCCTTCAAGCCTCATTGTAACATAGTTCAGAGGCATGTAGCTGCCACATCTCTTCTCAGAGATAAGCTACCATCGCCCTAGCTGGTTTATTTCCATTATTGTTTGTAAGCATATTTCAGTATTTTAGATTAATAAAATGAAGTATTATTTCCACTGCATCTCTGTGTTTGTGGTTATCTCTGTAATTTGTTGATTTCCTGTTTAAATCTGGATCAGTGGTATCAATATGGTTTTCTTTTTCTCTGTTTTTCTTTGCATGTCCCCAACGAGGTCAGGATATAAGGAGTTAGAGCTTGAACTGGTTGAACCATTACAAGACTAGCCTTGCAAATCCTGATAGCCTCCCATGGCAGATGAAAAGAAAGATGAAGGGGTAGGAGATCCTATCAAAATCTTGCTCGAAGAAGCCCTCGAGCGACAAAGGAACGTGATGATGGACAACTTTTCCCAGATCCTTCAGCGGCTACCTAGGGGTGACACATTGGCTTCCAACAACTACTCTGGAAACACCACACCATTTAAGGTACAATTTAATTTTGAAATCCCCATATTCAAGGGTCAGATAGACGCAGATGTCATCGATAAATGGTTAAATCTACTAGAGGGTTATTTTTCTGTTCATGATTTTTCCAGTCAAGAAAATATTATTTTCGCTCTTCTCAAAGTAGCTCCCCACGCCAAGGATTTGTGGGAAACCTATTGCGAGCAGAAGGATGAAAGTACAGGCTCACCATTTTCAGCTGCACGCACGTGGGATTCATTCTGGGATGCCTTGAAGGAGTAGTACTACCCTATCAGAAGCTATGAGGATCAATACATAAAGTGGACCACGTTGCGGTAGGGGAGGGACCAAGACGTGTCAGAGTTTACCAATATTTTCCATACCCTTCACATAAAGTTGGGTATCAAGGATTCAGAGTAGAATTTGGTACTCAAATATCGCAGCTTCCTGCACAAGTACATCCAGGAAGAAATAGAATTCCTGAACATCCCCTCACTCGGCACGACATACTGATATGTCGTCAAGGTCGAGAAAAAGGTTAAATAGAAGAAGCAAAACTTTGGATCTGCAAATCCGAAGTAAGGGAAAAGTACCCCCAATTCACAGAACAAAGGACAAAGCCAAGTCGGGGTAGCCCAAGACAACCACCAAAGCTACAAGTAAAGAACAACATCGTGAAGCTAAAAAATGACATAGGAATGTGGTGTGAATTCCATAAGAGCTCCACTCACAACACAAGTGAGTGTCGGGGCAAGAAGTCACTAATGGCCGAGCTAAAGTGTTGACCTAGGTTGTCATTGATGTCAATATGGCAATATTCTAGATACTAAAGGATGACATGAAGCCAAGGGGAAGCAGAACAGATTCATGAAGAGACAGAGCAAGAGAGGCATTCATATATGCAAGGAGATCTTTGAAAGACACTGCCAAGCCAAAGGAGCCACATTGGACTAAGAGGAGCTGCAGGAGGAACCATATAACAAGGAGGCATATCAAAATCATCAGGAGCCATTAGAGGAGAAATGGATGCGTTTAACAGCAAAAACAGAGGATGCAGAGAGCCATCAGAGCAAACAAGAGCATACAGAGCCACCAGAGGAGCAGATGGAGATGAGAGGAGCTAACAGAGCACGAAGCACCACCATCGGAGCCATAGAGGAAGCAGATAGAGTTAGAGGAGCCAAGAGGAGCACAGAAGAGGAGCCAAGTGGAGCACACAGAGTGTTGTAACACTATCCACGACATAAGCATGCATATGCTAGCAAAGACCTGTATATGTATTTAACGCAAACAAAGTTATCGGAGGTGGAAGACTTAGACTCATATGCAAATACATTGACAGAGTGAAAAAGGAAGAGTTTATATTATATGAGAAGAATATATTATCGGAGGAGAAAACCCATATACATATGCTTTACCACTATCGGCAGGCACATATTACAAACACTTGGAGAAAAGTTGTTGAAACACCAATTTCTCCATTGTTGAAACACTAACCTTTTTTTGTAGTTGTTTGACACTTGTGAAAAATTTGTCGATACACCAATTTCGGCATTGTTGAAACACCAATTTCGACGTTGCTAAAACACCAATCATTTCCGCAATGACATTATATTTTCAGCACATCATAAACATGAGGAAGCTAAAGCAAATGGAGGAGGGAAGCCAGAAGTTCGAGCGAGTGTTGAGGAAGTCGAAGCTCAAGCGAGTGAGGAGGAAGCCAAAGAGTCATTGAGTAAGCGGAAATGAATGGACAAAGGCATGAGAATGTATAAAACAGTAAAAACAGAGAACTGTTGTTGCGGTTGGTGTTGTGAAGAACCAGAATTTATGGTAGCAGATGCAACAGAGGTGGTTAAGCATTGTATGAAGTTGCTGGTGAATGCTAGTGAAGGCTGCTACAGCTGTTGAACATTGTTGAAATACGCTGGAGGAAATAGAGGCCATGTGAGGGTCCAACAGAACAGAAAGAGGGTGCAGCAGAACAGAAAGAGGGATGAAGGACCAACAGGACAGTAGGCAGTCGAAGGGTAGAAATAGCCAGCAGAGAAACAATCATGCTGAAGCATTCACTATGACAATGAGAACATAAGCTTGAACAAAAAGTTGTTCTTTACACATAGTTTAGTGTAACTAACAGTAGACTAACTAAAGCTGTGTGAAGACATTGTCAGAGAGCACAAAGACTATTTGAGATTCTTTGTGGATAGTATGGAGAGTTGTAAAGACTTCTCCATAAGAAGATTGGTTGTCATTGATGTTGTAGCATGGAGACTACAGTGAAGCTGTAAACAAACAAAACTCAATAGAGAAGAGTTCTGAGAGCAAAATATTATTACCAAAAGTGTCTTGACAAGATTGGATTGGAGTCCTTGGGGCTGGTGCCTCAGAAGTGAGAAGGATTGGACTTCTTGGGCTGGTGCCTTAGAAGCAAGTAGGATTGGAGTCCTTGGGGTTGATGCCTCAAAAATAGGAAGGATTGAAGTCCTTGGGAGTTTGTTCTCCTAAGTCCAAGATTGGTGTCTTGGCGAAATAGAGTTGGTTCTCTAGAGGTTGGAGTCTCACCAACGTACAAGTTGGAGCTTGGCAACTGATTGTAACCATCTATATATTGTATTTATTTTACTGCACAGTTTATATTAATAAAAGCATTTATTCTTGTTGTTCATCTTGTGTTCTGAATATTTATGTTTTAACTGGTAAAACAATAGTGAAAAAAAAATATTGATTCACCCCCCCCTCAGTATGTCCAACATAAAGGTTTCAAAATCATATGCAAGTTCCAACTATGAGTCAGAACCTAACAAGGGGAATGACAAAGGGAAGCAGATTATCAATTCAGATCCCAATACCACCGTTGTCACCACAAATATATAGAAGGAGGAACTCGAAGATCCAAAGGAGGAGGAGCGTCCCTTCCACTCCCATATGTGGGTAAAGGGCTCCCCGCTACAATTCATTGTCAAAAACGGGAGCCAAAAGAACGTCATATCGATAGAGGTCGTGAAGTGGTTGGGCTTACTGACCATAGCACATCCACAATTGTACACCATCGGGTGGCTTCACCAAGGACGGAATCTTCATGTGAGCCAACAATGTCGCTTTCGATACAACATCAAGCCCTTCATGAATGAGGTATTGTGTGACATTGCTCCCCTTGAAGTTTTTGATGTATTATTAGGACAACCATACTTGTGGAAGCGACATGTTGTGTATGAATCAAGGCCCTGTGTTGTTATTTTTACTTTAGGAAATAAGTTATATAAGATACGGAGGTAGCACCACATACCGCCATCTCTTTGGTTACTGCGAAACAATGCAGTAAGCTCATTTCCAAAACCAGGAAATTTGTTTTCCTAATGATACACTCTCAAGGAAAGAAGAAGACGGTGGCCATGAACTCTAGACAAGGCCCCTCCACACGAAAACTACAGATGGACAAGGTCGTGGAGGAGTACAAGGACATCTTCACCTCCCCCATAGGGGTTCCTCTGCATTATTAGGTCAATCACTCCATTGATCTAACCCTAGGTGCACTGCTGCTCAATGGACCAATCTATCGATGCTCCATTATGGAGAACGATGAAATCAAGAGGTAGATTCAGGAGCTGCTACAGAAAGGTCACATCCTTCTGAGTTCATCACCCTGTGGGAGCCCAATTGTGTTGGTAGAAAAGAAGGATGGGACTTGGAGACTCTATATTAACTATCGGACACTAAACAAGATCATTGTCCATAATAGGTACCCAATCCCATGGATTGATGACCCCTTGGACCAACTGAAGGGGGAAAAATATTTCAGCAAGACCCTTTTGATATCAAAATATCACCAGGTACCAATCAAAGCCTCCGATGTGTGGAAGACTACCTTCAAAGCCAAGGAGGGCCTTTTCGAATGGTTGGTTATGCCTTTTAGATTGTCGAATGATCCTGCAACCTACATGAGGCTAATGGATGACATCTTGCAGCCATTCACCAATTCATTTGTAGTGGTATACTTGGATGACATCCTGACCTCCAGCTAGACTTGGGAAGAGCACCTCCACCACATTCGACAGGTTCTCCAAACACTACAGCAACACAAGTTATGTGCCAATTTGGAGAAATGCACTTTTGGCATGACCTAGGTTCAATATCTGGGATACATTATTGATGAATAGGGGGTGCATGTGGATCCATCTGAGATCCAAGTCATTCGGGATTGGCCATCTCCAACAACTCTGACAGAGCTCCGCAACTTTCTAGGTCTTGCCAACTTCTACCGTAGCTTCGTTTGGGATTCTCTCATATCACTTGACCCCTAAGTCGAGTCACCAAGGAACGATCTGAATTGGATCCACAAAATACTGTCAAAGAACCTTGACTATATCAGGTTGAACAAATCCTTGAAAATTCCAAAACAGTGATAAAAAAAATGCCTTGAACTAGTGGCAATGGCCGCCAACGTGGAACGACGAGGACCTCGGTCAAAGCATGTTGACCGAGGCCCATGGAGACTACGCAGGAGGTCAAAAAAACCCTTGGGAGCCCTGGATCGGGAAAAGGAGGCAATTTTGATGCACGATTAATCGCACATCGCTGGGCAAACAAGGCTAAAATGGAAAATACTTAAGCACTCGGTCACATTGGGAGCCAGAGAACTGTGGGCGAAGAAACAAAAAGCGCTAAAGGATAGAGGCAAGACTCGCGCTCTAGAAAACTAGCGGTTTTGATCGGGGTGCCCTTGAACTGTAAGAGGTTTTGGACAAGAGCAGAGCGATCCCACTCAGTGATCGACGCGTGGCAGCGGAGGTGAGAGAAAAACCGTCATGATCGCACGCTATCAGTCGAGCAAGTCAACCACACTCGACGTGTGTATGATGTTGGATCTGGAGGAGCCTAGATCGGACGACTGATTTTACGCTCGATAGAAAGAAGCAGAATCGACAGGGAATTAAGATGTGATTTAAAGGGATTTGGAATCTATTTGACTGCCATGGTGGAGAAAGAATGTATCCAGAACATAACAGAAGAAACAAACCGACGAAGAATGTTGGCGCTGCTCCGATGAGGACACGTGGCACTTCTTGAATGTTCATGTTGACGTTGAACGGGGAACTCCAAGTGCAGCTGTAGAAGGAGAATCGATAGGCAAGAGAGGAACCGAACATGCATAGGAATCGAATGGTTAAAGCCATGAATAGAGACAGTCGAAAGAAGGAGAGGAGATTTGGAGAAGAATCCAAGCGACCAAGAGAGACAATGAACAATGAACCCCGAGAGGAGGACTGAATGTAGAGGATAGTAAAGCCAAGCAGAGGAGACAGAGGGTTCAGCTAACCACAGGCAGCATTGAGCACCATAGAGCTTGAAGATTCAAGCCTTCCCATAGAGGAATTTGTCCGGACTAAGCATCACATTTGGCTCTTTCCACTATAGATCGAGGGTCACAGAGCTGGTAGGAAGAACAAGAGTCTATGTACTCTGAGTGGCTTGGGGAATCCAAGAACCACCCTGCCAAGCAAAATCTACTACCAGGACAACTAATATTGAGTCCCTGTATTGTAATTTCTCTACTGTAAGACACAATAAAACAAGGCCACCACTAAAGCTGAACTGGAGACGTAGCCCTGGAGAATAGGGTGAACTCCTTATTAAAAAATGTTTGTGTCTTGTGTTTCTTACTGTAATTCTCTGCTATCTTTCCACTTATTTTCTGTGTATTGGAAATCTAATTGATCTGTTGTTCCAATAACACGGAACACACACACTAGCACATGAGTCTCTAATACCTTTTGTTTAATAAATCTTCAAACTGAGGTCACTCATAGGGTGATTATCAGATCAAGTGGTATCAGGGCTCTAGGCCGTAAGGTTAGACAAGATTGTGTTGGTTTAGCTGTGAATTCTCACTATATCAAAGCTCAAATTAGGAGAAAGAGAGTTGGCGGAAACTAATCCTGAAATTGGGAGTCTATTCTCGAAAGACAACGTCAGAAGAAGGTTCTCTAGGGCAAGACCCTCAATTCATAGAAAGTTTCCTAGCTATAAAGTCTATGGTAGAAGAAATGTATAGGGACTTTAGAAAGCATAAGGACAAAGATTCATCGGGCTCTGAACGAGATAAAGAAGAAGATGAATCTCATTCCCATGACCACTTGAAAGGAAAGGGAAAATAAGAAAGCTTCCCTACACCTCCTAATAGCCCCGTGCATAATAAGAAAGCATCCTTGATTAAACTAGATGTTAAATTTGATTTGCCTATATATGATGGAGAGCTAAATGCTGAAAAGTTGGATAATTGGATTAGACAAATTGATGTATATTGTAGAGTACAGAACATAGACTCAGACAAGAGTAAGGTTCAGCTGACAAGCCTATGCCTAGGAGGCACTGCCTTGGTTTGGTGGGAAGGCAAAACCCAAGCTGATATGAAAAGACATGGTACGACCATCTCTATCTGGAGTGAATTTGTTGTTGCCATCAAAAGGCAGTTCTACCCATTGGCCTACATGCAACAAGCCATGATGAGTTGGCAAACTCTTCGGTAGTTGAAAGGGAAAAGTGTGCAAGGGTACACTCAAGAATTGAGGAAGAGAGCATTGATGTTGGGCATCTTGTTAGACTCACCAGAAACTTTTTTAAAGTACATTGGTGGTCTACATAGCTACATGAGGCATACCATCCTCATGTTTAATCCCACTAGTATAGATGAGGTATGTGTACAAGCTACTCATCTAGAAGCTAGAGGAAAGAATGGGAATCCAGAAGTTGGGGGACCATCACAACCCACTGTAAGCAAGAGCAAGGAGAAAAGAAAGCAGAAGTGGAAAGAAAGGAAGGCTAACACTGCACAACAAGGAAAAGCTTCATGCACTCACTGTAAAAAGGAGGGGCATGATGATGAGAATTGTTGGATTATGCATCCAGAGCTAAGACCTAAGAAGTCTGAGGGCAAGAAGAAGAAGACTGCTACAACTATTTAGAGAGATTTAGGGTCAGACTCAAGAGATGAAACAATCATTGCAGCCATAGGTATAAAAGGTAAGAATTCTAAAGCATCTACTAGTAATTATGCTCAATCTGTTATTAATGAAGAACATGAGAGAAAAAGACATGAGCTTTTCCATATTTGAGTTGTTTCCAAAAATCAAAAGATTGATACTTTGTTTGATAGTGGCTCACAAGTAAATCTAATTTCTGAAGCAATTGTAAGGAAATTGGGATTAGCAACTACACCTCATAAGAAACCATACCTATTAGGTTGGTTGAATGATAAAGCACAACTACAAGTGACTAGAAAGTGCAAACTCAAGTTTTCTTTTGGGTTAGCATTTGTAGATGAGGTTGAGTTAGATGTAATTCCTTTGGATATATGTGGAATTGTTTTAGGAAGTCCTTACTTGTATGATAGAAAGGCTATTTTCTATAGAGCTGAGCATAGGTATCTACTTGTTAAAGATGGAATCGAATACTTTGTAAGAACTCACAAGCTCAAGAATAATTATACTCTCATAAACTCAGGACAGATGAAAATAATGATAAATTCATGCAAACAGTTCTTACTGATGGTTGTAACGGGAAAAGACACCTGATAAGACCAATATATTTGAGGGTTGTAATGCTGATCAGCAAACTAATATAAAAGGGATTGTTTCAGAGTATGATGTTTTATTTCAAGAACCTAAAGGTCTGCCACCCAAAAAGGGAATAGTACATGATATTATTTTGTAGTAAGATGTTCCTTTGCCTAACATTGGGATGTACAGGTTGTCTACTTTAGAGAATGCTGAAATCAAGAAGCAGTTGCAAGAGTTGCTCGAGAAAGGGTTCATCAGGCCTAGCACATCACCATATGGGTCACCAATCATTCTGGTGAGAAAGAAATATGGCTCATGAAGAATGTGCATTGATTACTGAGCACTGAATAAGATAACAATAAAAAATCGTTATCCCCTTCCTTGCATAGATGATCTTTTAGATCAATTGAAGGAAGCTGTTTATTTCACCAAGCTGGATCTGCATAGTGGATACCATCAAGTCAGAGTTGCAGAGCAAGATGCATGGAAGACTGCTTTCAAAACAAAGCAGGGATTGTATGAATGGCTAGTTATGCCTTTTGGCTTGACCAATGCCCCTGCTACTTTCATGAGATTAATGAATGATGTACTCAAACCTTTTCTTGATGATTTTGTTATTGTGTATTTGGATGACATTCTGATTTTTAGTAAAATGTGGGAATAACATTTAAAGCATGTTAAGCAGACATTAGATGTTTTGAAAAGAGAAAAAATTTATGTTAAACTCTCCAAATTTGAATTTGGCAAAACCTCTCTAAATTATTTGGTTCATATAGTAGGGGGAGGTGAATTGAAAATAGATCCCTCTAAAGTGGCAGTCATCATGAACTGGCCTAAACCCAAGTTTGCTACAGAAGTGAGAAGCTTCTTAGGAGAAGCATAGTATTGGAGGAAGTTCATTTCAAATTTCTCCTCAATTGCAGCTCCCTTACATGCTTTGACAGGATTGAACAAGGTATTTCATTGGTGAGGCAAACAACATAAAGCCTTCAACACCTTGAAAGAAAAGGTTAGTACAACACCTGTACTAGCACTGCCAAATCTACAAAGACCATTTGAGATCCAAAATGATGCTAGTGACTATGCCATGGGAGCAGTGTTGACACAACACGGTAAACCCATATGTTATCATTCTGAGACTTTTAATCCTGCAGTAGTTAACTATCTTACATATGATAAATAATTGTATGCAATAGTTCAGAGTGTGAAAAAGTGGAAACATTATTTAATGGGAAAAGAAACAATAATACATACTGATCATTAGCCACTTCAATATCTACACTCCCAAACTAAGTTGCAAAAATCAAGACATTACAGATGGATGGGGTTTCTACAACAATTTCATTTAGTCATTAGATATAAAAAGGGCATATGTAACAAGGTTGCAGACATGTTATCTAGACCCATTATAAATGCATCTACCCTAGTTGAAAGAACACCTCTGCGCAGCACTAGTGCTCGCATTACCAGATTTACAACAACCATTTGAGGTCGATATAGATGCCTCTGACTATGCTGTTGGGGTAGTCCTTACTCAACACTGGCATCTAGTGGCATATCACAGTGAGACACTTTCAGACACAGTTCGGAAGCATCCCACTTATGACAAAGAGATGTATTTCATTGTGCAGGCATACCGACAATGGAAGCATTACATTTCGGGGAAGGAAACATTCATCCACACAAACCACTGACCCCTGCAATTCATATAGACCCAAGGGAAATTGTAGAATGATCGCCATCAGAAATGGTCCACATACATACAATAGTTCCATTTGAATATCAAGTATAAGAAGGGAAACACCAATAATGTTGCAGATTGCCTCTGTCAACCACCGATCATGGAGTTAACCACCGTGCTCAAATCTTGTGGGCATGAGACTTTTGATTGGCCACTTCTCTACAAAAGTGACCTAGAATTTAGCCACACATAAAAGACACTCTTGGAGGGTTAGCATGTTCCAGATTTTCACCTCTAGGATGCCATGTTATGCCACCTAGGTCACCTTTATGTTCCTTCAAGTGAGCTTGCCAAGATGATTTTGGAAGCACACTACAGTTGGGTTGCTAGGCAGTTTGGGGTTGAGAAAATGGTGGTAGTACTACAGAAGTATTTCTATTGCCTGAATATTTGACAGGATTTTGGGAAGTACATCAGATCTTGCATTGCCTATGCCATTGCCAAACCAACCATCAAGAAGCAAGGCCTTTATACCCCCGTGCCTACCCCTAGTTGACCTTAAGAATCCATCTCCATGGATTACATGTCAGGTCTTCCTTCCACGAAGCATGAAAATGACTGTGGTTTTGTGGTCATCAACAGGTTCTTGAAGATGTCCATTATGGTGGCCTGTAGAAGAATATCATAGCAGAAACCACTGCTAAACTCTTCTTTGAACGAGTGTGGGTACACTTTGGGATCCCATAGTCCATCATCTTAAATCAGAACAACAAGTTCCTTAGTATATTTTGGTCCAGTCTCTAGTCGATGTTGGACACTAAGTCCACAACCTTCCATCCTCAAACTGATGGCTAGACAGAGGTTGTCAACAGGATGATCGTACACATTTTGCACATGTACAACTCAAAGAATACACACACATGGGATGAGAGCGTCCCCTATGTTCAACACAGCTACAACCGGGCTTTTCACAACTCGACTGGCCACAGTCCTTTTCAGGTGGGCCTGGGATTCCAACCACTATGTCCCATTGATGTGGCCATGCCATTTGCAGCTACTCATGCAGATTCGACTCATGTCTAGTTTGAGATAGATAAGGCAGCCAACTTCATTAAGAACATCCAACATATTTTCCAATAGGTCCATGACATTATGGAGAAATCAAATTCCAAGTAAAAGTAACAACATGATCAACATCAGGTGCCCCACAAGTTTCAGGTGGGTGACAAAGTCTGGTTACATTGGCCAAAGGAATGCCTCACCATAACATATCAGAAACTCATACCACTCCGATATGGTCCTTACACCATTACCAAGGTTGTGGGAGACAATGCATTTGAGCTCAACATTCCCCCATTCCTTTGCTTGCACCCAGTGTTCAATGTGGACCGCCTTCGGCCATACTTTCCACCATTAGTGGACACATCCAACATTGTAGAATAGGTCACACCCACAGAGTTAAATCCAGATTGCATGGAACAAGCTACAACTGATTAGATCATGGACACATGGATCAAGCACACTCGCCAACAGAATATCCAACTGTATCAAGTTGTCAAAGTAGGTTAGCTCCTTCACCAGGGCAAGTGGCTCTAGGGACCAAGTTCAGTAGAAGTTTCCTCATCTCATGGAAGAACTCAATGCAATGGGGACCATTTCTTCCTAAGTGGGGAGACATGATCTAGGTGGATATTGGTGGCCACCTGCCAAGTCCACTTGGACCCCCACCATTGTTCCTTTCAGTTTTTCAGTTCCTTAATTGTAGCATAGTTTACTATTTTTAGTAGTTTTTTGAGTCTTGAACTTTTGGAGCCATTTTTAGGCCCTAAACGATGTTGCTCTTCCCAAAGTTGTAGTTCTTTGATAGATATTTCTAACAAGATATTGTGCACGTCAAATGGAGATCATATGCGAAATTTACGACCTTGGGAAGTTGAGGTTAGTTTGGTGTTTCATCTTCTAGGGATAGGTTTTTGGATGTTTAGGGTTTCCCATTGTTTCTTAACAATAAATAGGCCTTTGAGCCTCATTGTAACACAATGAGGAGGCATGTAGCCACCACATCTCTTCTCATAGATAAGCTACCATCTACATAGCTGGTTTATTTCCATTATTGTTTGTAAGCATATTTCAATATTTTACATTAATGAAATGAAGTATTATTGCCATTGCATCTCTGTGTTTATGGTTATCTCTATAATTTGTTGCTTTCTTGTTTAAATATGGATCAAGATCCTACCTAGGATGATATATGCATTGATTTATTTATTTGAAAATGTCTATATTCTATGATGATTATGTTATACATGTATCACATTGATTTGTTGGTATTGTAGACAAGGTATCATCCCCAAATTATGCTAAGGTATGTTGGTTTATGGTAATTTGGTTTAGCTGACATAGTATGCATTGTAGCAAAGAGATCAAATGGCTATCAAACTGGTAGACCACATAGAATATCCCTATGCATCATATGAGAAACGTGGTGTGGGGCATTCTTCTGACTTAGTAGACACATTGAGAAGCTTGCAGGAAGGAATAAGGAGTTTCAAAGTAGACAATGACAAGATTATGCAGGCACAAGAGAAACTTGTAAAAGTAAATGCAATAATACTTGAGAGTTTGTAAGAGTTGCAGTGATGGGGCCCACTTCAGACCAGCCGTGGGCAGGAGGACAGAAATAATGAGGAATATGGCAGTAGGTCTCCTAGCAAACACAAATCTTAGGGGGGTCACAATTCTGATAGATCTAACATGATTAGAGATGGCAGGTTGTTGGACACTCTGGATAGGAGAGGTACTGGACACATGTATTATTCTAGTTATGGTTCTAACAGGCATCATGATCGACATCATTATCACCCTTACAAGAGGAGTGATATGGGATACTTGGCGGATGAGTTCAAGAAGGTGAAAACATCTACCTTTTATGGAGAGATGAAGAAATCATAGAATGCAGAGGCATGTTTTATTGGCATGTGGAAATTATTTATATTGCATGATTATTTAGAAAACATGAAAGCAAGGATATCTCTTTTTAATCTCAAAGGTAAAGCAGAAATTTGGTGGGAAGACGTGAAGAATGTTAAAGCTATTGATGAAGATGATTTGACTTGGCTTGCATTTAAAAGTCTCTTCAAGAATAAGTAGTTGTCGAAGAGGTACTATGATGACAGAGCTAGGGAGTTTTATGAGTTTCAAATGGTTTCTATGATGGATGAGGAGTATAATATAAGGTCTTTGGAGTTGTTGAAATATGTGCCTTACCTCAAGGAGAACAAGGCCAAGGTTCAGAGATTCATCAATGGATGGCCAGTAGCATATAGACACCAAATTGAGCTTGATGAGCCTAGGTTGTTGGAGGAGGCCATCCAAAAGTTGAGGCATTGTTATGAACAGTCGAAGCACAAAGTTGAGTTGAAGCGTGACTTGAAAGGAAATGAGAAAGCTAAAGGAAAATAGCCTACAAAGAGAGGAAGACCGCAAGATGTAGGTGAGAAATAAAATGAAGTTCCTTACAAGAGATTCAATACAACTAAGAAGGGACATGAAGAGGAGAAGGCTAGAGGTAGTGGTAGGGAACCATTGTAGTGTTGGATATGTGGTAAGGATCAACATAAGAAGGATTGTCTATAGTATCAGAGTGGTGGTAGACCCCATATCTACATTGCTCAGGAGGCACATACAATTGGTGATGTCGATCATAACATTCCTCAGGTATATACAACTGTGGACAAAAGGAAGGCAGATCATCAGGAATCGATCATTAAGTTAGACGATAAGATTTGTGATCAAGTTGTTTCTATTTTGATTGATCCTGAATCTAACTATAGTTATATTAATCCTGACCTAGTTGATAAGTGTGGTTTGAGAAAAGAAGTGCATGCAAAATATTGGTTGGTACAGTTGGCTACATGTACAAAGAAGCGAGTTCACCATTGGGTAAGATCTTGTGCATTTGAGTTAAGTGGTATGCCTACACCATCATATTTGAATGTATTTCCATTAGGATCATATAAAATGATTTTTGGTATGGATGGGCTATACCTTCACAGAACCAAAGTGGATGAGGTGAGATCATTTATATGATTGGTAAGTTACTACAACAGGTCCATCAGGAACTTGTCATCCATTGCATGTCCTATGACATCATTACAAAGAAAGGGTAAGAAGTTCGAATGGATAGAGGAGTGTGAGGCTAGCGTTGAGCAACTTAAACAATTTTTGGCACATGCACCAGTGTTAAATACTGCAGACACGGGCAAGGATTTTTTTGTGTGTACAGATGCTTCCAAGAGAGGTCTTGGTGGAGTTCTCATGCAAGAAGTATAGGTAATGTTCTATGAGTCACGGAAACTAAATGAGCAAAAGAAGAACTACCCAACACATGATCTTGAGCTAGCAGCGATCATACATTCATTAAAGATGTGGAGGCACTATCTTCTGGGTAGGAGATTTGTACTGATGAGTGATCACAGTGGGTTGAGGTATTTGTTTGATGATCCGAATCTAAATTCCAGGCAAGTTATATAGTTGGCTACCCTTAGTGAGTTCGACTTCGAGGTCAGATACATTAAAGGGAAGGAGAACTAGGTTGTAGATGCTCTTAGTAGGAAGGTATAGGTGAATCATATAGAAGTTATGAGTTCTTAAGGGATATAGTTACAGGATAGCATCTTGTAGGCAGGGAAGCAGGATGATAAATACATGGAGATCATGTGTAGGTTACAACAGAGTGTAGGTACAACTACAAGTGTAGGCATAGGTATAGGTATAGGTGAAGGCAGAGGTACGGGGGCAAGAGCTAACTAGCCTGCTATCGGGCCTTTAATGCACCGATAGCAGGCCCACCATGTCCATGTTCATGCTTATGTCCATAACATACACCATGCAGGACATCCCGATTCCCGGCGAATTCCCGGCGAGTCCACCTTTCTTATTCAGCGATAGTTTATTGAATGCTGTTTGAGAGTATTAGTGACAGTACATGATTTCCATCGGTTCTAATATTTCTCATTTATTATTAGCAGATTCCCATTTATATTTCCCACTCCCAGAGGCCATTTGAATTTGAAATTTGCTGTCCCGCTTTGTTTTGAAATTTGTTGTTCCGCCTTGTTATGGCAGGGCATGCTCTCTTTCATACACTTGCCGCATGCTCTCTTTGGCAGACTCTGTGGAGACGATATCGACGAGCTCTTCCTGTGGCCATGGTAACGGGGCCTCGGATGGCTGGCATGACAATGCAATTGCAATCCAGTGTACATTGCAAATACAAGCATACACAATTTGTGATGGTTATGAGAATGAGGTGGTCTGAATGAAAGCATTGTTCACAATCACCAAATTCTTGAAGAAGCCATCCACCTGGTTTCTCAAAAGTTCTTAAATCTTCGTCAACCCTTTCTCTTCGTAAAAGTGAAAACGTCTATATTTCTTTGACCCGGACAAACTCGGATTCATTTGAACAAAACAATCATATATTTTGGTTTTAACGTGGCTGACTAGGAGACAACCAAATTTAAGTTACTTCACAAAGTTATTAGCACTAATATTCCGCTTAAGAGTTGTCTATCATGTTCTTAGTACACCTTTTCACATGATAATTCCAGTAAAATATAGCCTTCTTGTGATGATCTTTAACGTTTACCAGAAAAACCATTAATTATAATTTCTCGTCTCTTTAAACGGTTAATGTTATCTACTGGTTCATTCAATCTACGGAACGATATTGGTGACATGTCATGCAAACACACACATAGTTTGTATACATAAAGCTCGACTTCCATGCAACTCACCGAGAGACCAGCAAAGAGCTTCTCCTTCGATTTCCGAAGCTAAGACTAGTTCCAATTTTTAGCTCTACTTTTACGCATAATTTTCTACAAATTCCAATTTCCAATCGTACTCCACTTCAGCTCAACAGCCTTTGAAGTAAAAAACTATCTGATCTATGTATTATGAATGAAAACCAGTTACATATAGTCTTTTACATATCCTTTTGTCGATATCCTTTTTTTTTATAAACGAGATAAACTTTGCCTCTTTACATTAGCTTTGCATATTGTGATTCAGATTATGTGGTGCTCTGCAATCTTGAGTTCAACCAGATCCAGAGGTAACGTCTTTCAAATATCAAAGGATGCCGATATCATCAGAACTGGAAGTTTTTTAGTCGGCCTTGGAAGAAAGATAGAAGCAATTGAGTCTGCATGGGGAAGATTGCAAGTGCGTAGATTATGTGGGATGGCTGTCGGAAGCAATGGAAACCCTCTCTGTGACATACGCGGATCTGTTTGTTCTTGTTCCCGCAAATACATTGGAATGGGATGATGAACGGACGAATGAATACACGATCTTTAACCTCGAAGTTCTCCATTTTTGCATCGCAGTGAACACCCAAATTGGAAAGCTTCAAGGAACACAACTTTTGCTCGACTTCTCTGATGGCATCTGGTCGTCTGACAAAATTCTGGGAGCTATGGATAATCTGCTAGATGAAAATTTCAATTACCTGAAATGCAATGGGGCTTTGATTAACCAAGTTAGAGGCTTTGATTAAACCCTGGAGGGTGAGGGGAAGGTATTATATTTGGGCTCGTCATCACCTGATGCGCTTACGCATAGGGCTTTATATGGAGTAAAGGCAATAACTATATTATTTTCTGGTTCTTTTGCATGGATTCTATTGATGTGCTCTTCTTTTTCTGAATCTGATTCTTCTCCCCAGTTAATAAATTCGACCCTAAACTTGCTTCTTGTAGTCCGTGTCTTTCCTGGACCTGCAAAAGAGGGTAATTTCTCAACAAGTGCAAAGCGATAATCGTGGGTCGGATAATCGATGGATTGGAAAGCTTAAAGGCAGTAGCTGCGGACCTGAGGTCACTCATCCAGACAATACCATTACTTTCTGAGAATGGAAATAGTGAGGAGAAGTTAAAGATGAGAATAGCTATCCATGTGGATGAATTCAAACATAAACTTGAAAGGGTTGACTAAGATTTAAGAACTTTTGAGAAACCAGGTAGATGGATTCTTCAAGAATTTGGTGATTGTGAACAATGCTTTCATTCAGACCACCTCATTCTCATAACCATCACAAATTCTGTGTGCTTGTATTTACAATGTACACTACATTGCAATTGCATTGCCATGCCAGCCATCGGAGGCCCCGTTACCATGGCCACAGCAAGAGCTGGTCAATCTCGTCTCCACAGAGTCTGCCAAAGAGAGCATGACGCAAGTGTATGAAACATGCCCTGCCATAACAAGGCGGAACAACAAATTTCAAAACAAAGCGGGACAGCAAATTTCAAATTCAAATGGCCTCTGGGAGTGGGAAATATAAATGGGAATCTGCTGATAATAAATGAGAAATACTAGAACCGATGGAAATCATGTACTGTCATTAATACTCTCAAACAGCATTAAATAAACTATCGCTGAATAAGAAAGGTGGACTCGCCGGGAATTCGCCGGGAATCGGGATGTCCTGCATGGTGTATGTTATGGACATAAGCATGAACATGGACATGGTGGGCCTGCTATCGGTGCATTAAAGGCCCGATAGCAGGCTAGTTAGCTCTTGCCGAGGTACGGGTACAAGTATAGGTGATAAAGATGCAGACTATCGTCTCACGACAGATGGTTTGGTGAGGTTTCCAGACATGATATTTGTGCCAAATTGCAATGAACTCATGAAGCTTATATTGAGGGAGTTTCACGTCAAGCCATACTTGGGTCACCCAGGATATCAGAAGAAATTGACGACAGCGAAGAAGTTTTTCTATTGGCTGAATTTGAAGAAGAAAATGGTAGAGTTCATGGCTAGATGTTTAGATTGTTAGCAGGTAAAGGAAGAATGAAAGCATCCGGGTGGTCTACTACAACCTTTTTTTATTCTAGAATGGAAATGGGAGGTCATTTCCATGGATTTCATTATAGCTCTTCGGAGGAAAGTGAAGCAGCATGATTCTATTATGGTCATGGTTGATAGGTTGAGCAAGGTAGCTAACTTCATTCCAATGAAGACTGCTATTTAGCTAGTGAGGTAGCATAGGTTTTCATCAAAGAGATACTGAGAGTGCATGTTGTTCCAAAGAAGATTGTATCAGACAGGGATGGGAAGTTCACTTCCAAGTTTTGGAAAGAGCTATTTGCAGGCTTGGCTACAGAGTTGGCCTTTAGGACAACTTATCATATGCAGACAGATGGATAGGCAAAGATGGTCGACAGGATTTTGGAGGATATCCTCAGGATGTAGGTGGTGCACCAACAAAGAAAATTGGAGTATCTTCCTTTGGTTGAGTTCTCATACAAAAATGGTTATCATGAGTCATTAAGGATGAGTCCTTTCAAGGCATTGTATGGGTGGAGTTGTAATACTCCCATCAACTGGAGTGATCTAGTGAACATGGTACTTATTGGACTGGACATGCTAGTAGTCATGGAGTTGGAAATGCAAGTTATGAAGAGGAATCTAAAGGTAGTGTAGGATAGGTAGAAGAGTTATGTGAATCAAAACAGGGTATTCAAGGAGTTTCAGGCTAGAGAGCATGTGTATTTATGCATTAAGATCAAGATAAACCCTATGAGGATTGGATCATGTGCCAAGTTGGCACCACGGTATTGTGGGCCTTTCAAGATTCTTGAGAGGATTGGATTAGTGGAATACTGACTTTCACTACCTCCAAAATTTAAATTCCATGATGTTTTCCATATTTCATTTCTTAAGAAGTATATAAAGGATGTTGATCATGTTATTGATTGATGTATATTGTAGGTGGTGCAAGAAGTAGAGTTCTAGTCGAAGCCTCAATGCATACTATGGTGGAAGCATCCGATTCTCAGGAATAGATCCATAGAGAAAGCTAAAGCACAGTGGAAACACTTTGGGCTTGAAGAAGCTACATGGGAGATGGCGGGTCAGAAGCTGGTCTTATATCCTTCATTGTTTTCAGTTGAGGAAAATTTGTTTTGGTTTGAAGTTGGTATGTGTTTGGTATATGTTTTGCTGATGTTTTG
>APFE030503270.1:24714-114464 GCA_000404065.3 Pinus taeda | reverse complement strand
TTGCTCATCTTTGGATTTTAGCATTTCCTCAGTTGATGCTTTTAGTTGCATGAGTGCCTCTGATAGCTCCTTTTGCTTTTGGACTGCGCTATCGTCAATCCTCTGTTTTTCTTCCTGCAATTGCTTAGTCAGCTAATTGTTTATTTGTTCCTGTACTAGCAATTGCTATTCTGCTTGCTCTGCCTTTTGCTGCGCTTCCGATAATTGTGCCTGTAGCGAAAAGATATCCTGATCTTTTGTCTTCAATAAACTGCTCACTTCTGATGCTTTATCTATTGTCGCCGCCGAATAAGCTCCAGCATATTGCGATAGCTTTGTCAAGTCATCAGAGGGGTCAAATTCTTCTTTCCATAGCACATTGCTTGTTACTGTTTGTTCTGGGAATAAAGAAGGTTTATCAGTCCTTCTCCTCTTCCTTTTTCGTTTCACTACAGCTTTATGCTTCGGGCTATAGAAGCCATCCAAGGGAGGAATCTCTTCAATCTGCAAAATGACTTCGCCCAATGGATCCTTTGGGATTATTTCCGCTTCTTTTGATTTGGGTGGGTCATTGGTTTCACCTGAAACCTACTTTGAAGTCACCTCCTGTGTGTTGCCCTCTTTTGAAATCTCGTTATCTTTAGAGCATTCCAGATTGCCAATAATCGAATTAAATTGTTGCCATTCCTGGAGCAATTTCGGATCAATCTGTGTATCTTCATTTACTTTTAAACTGCTCTGTTCTTGCTCTATCGCCTGGGTATCTTCTTGTCACTTTTCATGCACTTCCTCCTGTTTCTTTGATGTAATAGGAGGTTTTTTATCAAGTCGCTGCTCAGGCTCGCTTGATTCTGTTGTTGGAGTCGTCGCTAACAGGTCTAGAGGCAGAGTTTGCAACCTCTGCTCTCTAAGTCTATTAAATTCAACTAGTCCCTCATCATTGAATTCAAGTATGGCGAGCGATTTAACTTGATACATCAACTCGGTCGATGCGAACAAGTCCTCAAATCTATCTTCTTTATGCTCGAACTTGGTCAATTTGGCCTGGTCGAGTGCATTGTAGGCGACTTTGTTTGGATCAAATCGCCTGCTCGGTAGAGTTTCCAGGGTTAGCGAATTTATTTTCTCAGCTTCTTTCTCTGCATGTTTGAAATCATGCAGAGTATAAATACCAATTCTCAAAGGAAAAGAGGGCCAGATGTGCTTCTTAGCTTTCTTCAGGGTTTGTGTCACCCCTTCGGCGATGATCTGATATGCTATTTCCCTGGCCAGTAGTTTATCAGGGATGTATAGAGGAAGAACGTGGGGCTTGGATTGACTGCCAAAAACTATGATATAGGTGAACTTTTCCTCCCTAAACCAACTCCCTATGGAAGTTAAATCTACCCCTGCTTGGTAGGAAATGTTAGGGGCAGGCTTATTGAAAATAGAATAATGAATGGGCAACATAAAACCGTTGCAAATTTGATACAAATGGTGTTTGTAGTTGGTCTTCCATAACTTTTGATGGTATATGTGGATGGGTGCGGGGTCTTGCAATGTCCACCTCCATCCGAGCACAGAAAATTCAGAATTAAAACACAAGACATCTAATACATAGGCACTGTAGTAAAATGGGGGAATGAACCTTTCAGTGACGCGGGACTTGAATCTGAAATCAAGAATTGCAGATGCTAACTTATCAGACAGTATATCTGCCCAATCCATTATTTTGCCACTACATGTCGCCTCCATTAAGGGGACCATTTCTATGGTAAAATTGGTCGAATCATGTAATCCCCACAATCTGCACATCATTATCTCAGCATAGCAATAAGGAGAGCATAGAGAATCGACCAAGTACTTACCCGAAGATTTGTGCTTGTGCTTTGCTGTATTTTGTCTCCAACCCCGAATGGGTTCGGATTCAGTCTCATTCTCAGATTGGAATTTCTCCAGGAATGCCGTGTTATACTTCTTCTTTGCCTCTGGAAAATGATACATTTTCCTTAAATCCTCGGCTCGAAAGGAACCGAAAATTCTCCCATCTATGGTGCTGAAAGTTCTGTCGGTAATCAGGATTTCCTGAATCTCCCATCTAACCACATCTGTATATGGGAGGATTTGCTCCCGGACCACTATTGGATGAAGAAAAGAGTTGGCTAAATCGCTCAGATTAGCCTCGGATTTGCTAGTGCTGTCAGCTGAGACTTGTATTGCTGTCACCCTTGGCTCTTTGGCTTCAATCAAATTATATGTGCCTTGCCAAGTAGCTCTAGCAAGTCCTAGGCATGTAGTGTTTAATATTAGCCCTTTCTTTTTATTGCTTGAATCAACAACAGGTTGCCCTATGGCCGGCAAAGTGGAAGCTATTGTGGTCTTCTTGGACTTCTTCCCCATTCTGCTCAAATCTGTTTCTGTGGAAGAATTCTGAACAGAGATGATAATGGACGTAATATAGAAAATGATAGCGTAAATCGAATAGACTGAGATATATATTGATGAATGCATGGCAAACGATTGACTTAAGGTGGCCTTGAATAAAATCTGTAAAAATATCGCAGGCTTACTGTTTCATTAAATGGCCGTTAAGACCTGTCAATCCTATCAATGTCCGTCAATTCGATTAATGGCCGAATGATTTATTTGAAGCGTGCCTTGGGTATTTTGGCGGTTGAGCGTGGATGAATGGCTCTTCGAAAGATAAGGCCTTAAATACGAATAAATCGTATTAAACCCGCTTTTAAGATTTTCTTTGAAAACTGCGCTTTTGCCTTTATTGCAATCGGGCGTCGAGAGGAAATCATAAATCATTATAATGGTTCCATTTGAAATCCCTGATTGCCGATAGCGATATCGCATCGCGTCGGGAGTAGCGAGTGGGGCAGTTAAAAAGGCGTGCATAGTCGATTGCCAATTGCCGATAGCGATATCGCATCGCATCGGAGCAAGCGGGAGCTTTATTGCATTAATTCATTATCACCAATATCCGATAGCGATATCGCATCGCATCGGAGATTAAGGTGGCTTTAATTACGTTAATTCATTTATTGCCGATACCCAATAGCGATTTCGCATCGGAGTAAACCAATATGTCCTCAAGTTGTGTTCCCTTTGTCATTGCGATATGCGATCTTGCAATCGCTTTATCACAATGACAAAAGATTAATCATTTATGTTAAGGCTTTTGATTGGTTTATTGAAAAGGCTCTTTTGGTAATGTTTTATTTTATCTCTTCGGGCCTTTTTGAATAGAACTAAGTTGATACCAATTAAAACCAAAATTAAAAAAGGGACCCATTTCATATTATGGTTTTGGGATAATAATGATATGAAATGGGGGGTTGTTGTAGGGCACAACAAGAGGACAAGAAGCTTGATGATCTAGAGGCTTCCATAATGACAAGCTGGAGGTTGTTTGTGCGGATGTGGTCAAATTATCCCAATATTTCCCTTTGATCTTGTACCTATGATCTTCCTCCTTGAGATGAGGGCCTTCCCATATCTTTGGTGAGATCCTAACTACCTCTCCCTGCCTATATATTCATCCTCTCCCATTCCCAAATAGTTGGTCTCTGATTATTTGCACCCTTATGTTGAGATAATTCCTACATGATATTCATTTTGTCTTGGAGAAGGAATGATTGGAGAGCTTGAGCTTTGACTTGGACATTCACTCAAGGAGGGCTTACTAACATCAAGGCCTAGGTTGTATGCTTCCTCTTTCATTCATTAATATATACAGTTGTTGGTTCACTTTCCATAAATGCTTGTGCCAATGCATCATTTATCTTAATGCTCCTTGACCTGTTAAGTGGATTACATTCGATTATTATTCTTGCACTTGTATGCTTTATTGTGTCCTTAGCTTCTTGTGCATGTATTCAAACATTGTGAATAGTAAGGACTGAGCATGAGGAGAAAGTGATCAATATCTTCAAAAAAGGAGTGAGTTATATCATTAGAATGAGGTAGGTCTCCTTCCTCTTCTCTCATTTAGATTGTAATTTAGGAAAGTGTCTCATATATTGTCACGTTGGTTTCTTGTCCCACTCATTTGGATACAAGGATCGTCTCTATCCACAGAGAGGATTTACCTATACAACACCAAGCCACAGGAACCATTTTTCAAGGGAGTTTATGTTCAGGATAAACTTCCCAAATGGGAAAGGC
The DNA here is from genome assembly GCA_000404065.3 of Pinus taeda. Taxonomy (NCBI): domain Eukaryota; kingdom Viridiplantae; phylum Streptophyta; class Pinopsida; order Pinales; family Pinaceae; genus Pinus; species Pinus taeda. The sequence continues at coordinate 110,333 of APFE030503270.1, read as the reverse complement.
TTTGGGATGATTTCATCCATGAAGAGGCTCAGGAGGAGTCTAAAGCCAACATGAAGGGAGATGGGTCAGAGAACCTGGCCTTGGTTAGCATGTCCAAGGAAGGCAAAGGGAAGCACCTAGCATTCTAAGGTTAATGGTGAAGGATCACAACCAAGGAAGAACAAGGACTTGAGTAAGCTCAAGTGTTTCATTTGCCACAAGAATGGGCATTATGAATCACAGTCTCTAGAGAAGAAGAATGGAATGGGAAGACACAATAGAAAACATCATCAGTGACGGTACAACTTGATGGGTTTGCAATAAAGTTTGAGAAGAAATTCTCATTGGTCTCTTGTCTATCTACTAGCACCATCATTATAAGTTCTTGGTACATGGATAGTGGTGCATCATGCCATATGATAGAAGCACGGGAGATATTTAGTAGTGTGATGGGGAAAGAATCAAGGGTTCATGTGGAGCTTGGTGATGATGCCAAGTATTCAATGAAAAGAGAGGGAACTATCTTGTTTCAGCATGATTCATAAGGAACATTGGAACTCAAGCATGTGATGTTAGTATTGAGATTAAAGACAAACTTGTTCTTAGTTTTAGTGACATAGGATAAAATATATGAGGTCATTTTTAGGAATTGGTAGGTGCCCATTTCTCTAGAGGATACTAGCTTGGACACATATTTGGCCATTGAGGTTAGAGAGGGAAACTTATATTGGTTGAATGGAAAACTCCTTTAGACTTTGGTACATGACAATGACAATTGTAAGTTGTGGAAGAGGAGGTTGGGACACTTTCACTATAGGGCATCGTTGATCCTAAGGGATATTTTTATAGATCTCCCAAATTTCAGTGGATCATTAGGGTGTGTACAGAGGGTGTGCACTTGGAAATAATTCCAAAGGATTCTTTTCCAAGCAATGAGAGTAGGTCCAAGGGGATCTTTGATCTCATTCATTCTGATGTGGGGATATATGTCAGTGGCATCACTACAAGGAGCACTAAAATATGCCACATTCATTGATGACTATTCCATGGAAACCTAAATATTATTCATGGATACCAAGGATGAGGTATTTAATGGGTTATGAGAGTTGAAGGCTTCGGTGGAGTACTAGACAAACAAGAAGATCAAGGTCTTGAGGTTGGATAATGGGGGAGAGTATACCTCCAATGGACTCAAATATTTTATGCAAGGAAGCAAGGATCAAGAGGGATATGAAAGTCTCATACAACCCTCATCAGAATGGGGTTGTAGAGAGAAAGAATAATTGCTTCATCATTTATGCTAATGCTACTCTACATGACCAAGATATTCCTATATTTCTTTGGCTAGAGGCATGTAACACAATAATATATGTGAAGAAAAAGAGCCATACTAAGATATTGGGGGACACTATTCTCAAGGAAACATTCACAAGTGTGAAGTGAGAATATTTTTTTGTTCCATATACATCCATGTGCCTGTTGAGAAAAGGATGAAGCTGGAGCCTTAAGAATAGACGAAGATATTTGTTGGATATAACGAGACTTTAAAATCTCACATGATTTTTATACCAATACAAAGGAAGAAAATTGTGAGAAGAGATGTTAAATTTGAGGTGAAATTAATATCTAGGAAGTCTCATGAGTTTCCACTAGCAGTGATGGAGGACTAGGTGTGGGAGGATCAGAAGGGGTGAGAAACATGCAGGGACTTCTAGTTCAAGGAGTTAACATTAATGGGGAAGGATATAGTAGTTCCTTCTAGTTTTGTAAAAAGGCCCATAGGCTTTATATATATATTGAAATATGCTTAGGAGCATGATGAGGCTCCTAGGAGCACATTCAGGGATAGAATTGTTTTGAAGAAGTATTCAAACTGCATGGAACTAATGACTAACATCATTGAGAAGGAAGTAGACTAGGAGGTTTGGAGGAAATACATGTGAAGTATGATGCATGGGACATTGTGCCATACCTAGAGTAAAAGCTAATTCTAGTTGGATCTTTGAGAAGTACCTTATTTTCTAAGAGGAAGTGTTGATGATAGTAGCATTGAATAGGTACTTCCACACAATTATAAGTGTCTAGATGTGTGTTATCATCCAAATGACCTTTAACCTTAGCAAATTACTTTCATTGAATGATTTATTAAAGTAATTTATTTTTATAAGAAAAAATGAGTTAATCTATGAAGTGCAAAGGATATTTGCATTAATGAATTAGATGAATCTTAACGGTTAATCTCAAGTGAATTTGATACCTAATATCAACCATCAATCACTTTGGAGATTATGGTTGTGAATTCAATCAGTAACTTAAACTTATAAAAGAAAGCCTAGGTTAATGGATAAGACACATATGATGAGGAAAAAACACATATGATGAGCACAAAATAGTGATATTTTAGTGACTGGGTGGAGAAGGACATTCATATAAGTGTGTAGATCCCATGGAATAGAAGAAGGGGTAGCAAGGGAGGAGGATCCAAAAAAAAGTAAAATCGAAGGATATATTTTGAGGGGTTGGTCCATTAGAAATATTCCAAATTGTGTCGTTTGTATTTTACCCATAGGGCCATTTTCCAACAAGGGAGCCCTTATATGTTGAAGATAATTTACAAATGAAAGAATATATTCGAAGAGAAAAAAAATTGTGCGCATGTTTTCGATATTGGTGTTGTCATTTTTGCTTCAAGTTTTTTTTTTATCATTTATTTACTTATAAAAATTTCAACAATGCTTTTATTTGGTAAATTTGTATTTAGTAAACTTACAATAAGTTATTCACTAGGTAATAAATTCCCAGTAGTTTGGGATAGTAATATTAACATCCTCACCAATCTTGTACCTCGAATACATCAATGACTGCTGAGAAAATACATATTTATTAAGGTTAGCCAACCACTAATGCTATTTTAGAGTCTAACTCATATATGAGATGTCAAATATGCTCTTCCCAAGTATATTTATAAACCAATATATCATTTAATTACAATATCACAAATGAATCTAGAAAGGGATATAATACATTATCCAGAAAACACATAAATGTAGCCATTGTTACATAAACCAAAATTCATTACTAACCATTCATTTAGTCCTTTCCTTGTTTTAAATATAGTCTTAGTAGGTATCATGTTCTTTAAATCATACTTAGTGGTATCCCAATTTGATATCCAACTTGGTGAAGTAATTAGTGTGTTGCAACATATCCTATGAATCATTGATCCTAGGCAAAGAGTCTCGACTCTTGAGAGTGATCATGTTTAAATTTCTACAATTAATACGCTTTTTCCAAGTCCCATCCTTCTTGGGTAGTACAATCATAGGTGACCCACATGGTGAGGTGTTTGGTTTAATTACTCCATGCTCTATCAATTGTTATAACCATTTAGTTACTCCATTTTCTCTTAGGATAGATTGTATATACAACAAAATATTTGGCAATGGCTAGTAAAAAAACAATTGCATCTCATAGGCACACTATCCACACAAATGAACACAAGATGTGATTTGGGAAACCTAATGCAAGAGAAAACTTATAAGGTGAGGCCTATTATATGCTCTCAGTTTCTGTGTCTTGAAATGTAGGTACAAAGAAAGGGGGACTCATTATGGAGTTACCATGGACATGTTGTGTCTTGTATAAAAAAACTCCCACTATATATTGAATAAAATAATGAAACCACTTTTGAATTTTTGAATAATTTTATTAGGAATTTTTTAAAAGTTGCTTGAGTTATCTTAACCTATAACTTTTAGGTTAAACATTGTAAATAATCATAAAATTATTTAAGAACACCAAGTCCTTAAAGAAACCCCAAAAATCACTTTTCCCTTTGTTAATAGGGAGATATCGGGACTTGGTATAATATTCTTAAAATCCCAAGATCTAGATGACCCACATTGTTTTCATATTATATAATCAAATTCTCCCCCAAAATCACTTTTCCCTTTGTTAATAGGGAGATATCGGGACTTGGTATACTATTATTAAAGTCCCAAGATCTAGATGAACCACATTGTTTTCATATTATATAATCAAAATCTCAAATTTTCTGCGCCTTCCTTGTTTCATGTTTAAACCTCAAATTTTGAGTCATATTAAACCTCAACATTAATTCATGCTTTCCACTAAAACCCTAAAGTAGCAATGTCTAATATAAGGCTTTTGTTAAAATTGGAAACTAGGGCCAAACTCCATGAGGGTCATATTATTCATGTCTGATAATATTTTTATTAGATTCCTCTCGTCGAGAGGTCTAGGATTGATCTTAAGATCATCCGATTCTGATAAATATTTATGGAGATATGAATTTATTTTGATTATGGAATAATTATCAAGCCAACCAACGACTCATGTAGGCTCAGAAGCCCAATAGTCGCATCTATTCAATCATCAACAGTTGTGTATAAATACAGAAGGTATTTTCCTCATTTGGACACACACATCTCTTTCTCCCTCCTATGCAGAAAAGAGGCTCTTCTCCTACTGCGCAGAAAGGGACTCTTCTCTCACACGTGTGGAAGGAAGAACACTGCTAATGCCGATGATGCCGATGATGCTTATGATGACAGTGATGATGGTGATGCCATTGATGCTGGTGATGGCAGTGATGCCAATGACGCTGGTGATGCTGATGATGCCAGTGATGCTGATGATGCCGATGACGCTAATGTCAGTGATGCCGATGATTCCTGTGATGCTGATGATGTCGGTGATGCCGATGATGTCGATGATATCGGTGATGCCAATGATGCCAATGATGCCAGTGATGTCGATGATGCTGACGCTGGTGATGCTGGTGATTCCAATGATGCTAGTGATGCTAGTGATGCCGATGATGCTGACGTCGGTGATGACGATGATGCCGATGATGCCGGTGATACCAATGATGCTGATGATGCCGATGATGCTGATGATGCGGGTGATGCGGGTGATGTTGATGATGCTGGTGATGCCGATGATGCCGGTGATGCCGATGATGCTAGTGATGCCAGTTATTCTGATGATGTTGATGCCGCTGATCTAGATGATCTTACAGATATTGACTGATGTCGCTAATGTGACTGATGTCATTGATCTAGGGTTTGCTACTGCTGATGTAAATTAGATTTATGTACTATTTCTCTTTGCTAAATTATTTAAGATAAAGGAAGATTTGATCAAAGGGTTTCCCCATATTGGGGTTTGTCCCTGGCTAGCTGCCACATCTTGTGTCCCTTATCTTGGCTTGTTTTTTGTCGATCATTTGATGTTCTATCTGCACTTTACTAATTGTATAGGTGATCGCTAATTTGTGGATAATAATAATAAAAAGAAGTAAACTACTCTAAGCATAGAAAATACCATAACTTAACATGGTATCAGAGCTGAGGTGAAGACAAAGCCTGAGCAAGAGAAAGAGAAATCACCAAAGAGAAGATTGGAAAGGCTATCCTAAAAGAACTATGGGGTCCTCAACACTCTTCCCTGCCGAAGAGAAGCTCCATGAGAAGTCTGACTAACACGGATGGAAGATGTCTCTCGATCTAACCTTAGAAGATCAAGGAGTGTTGGACCATGTGAGAGACATATTGTTGAGCCTCCATCAAATGCACCTATTGCTTCTAGGAACAAATGGAAAACCGGTGAAGTCAAAACAAAGAAGATCATTTGGGACTCTATCAACAAGCGCTTGGTGGCTTATGTTTCTGAGTTGAACACCTCTAAGGAAATCTACGATAGACAGGTGAGTTTATTTAAAGTTAAATATGCCTTTACTCTTGGGTTTCAAGTTGATTCATTATATTAGGTCAGTGGAAGTCCATTAGGTGTCATGTCTTGTGACACATCTCTTCAGTCCGAACTTTGGCATCAGAGGTTTTCCCACCTTCATTATAAAGCTCTACTCGATGTAAGACAAATGGTGATAGGGATGCCTGAATTTCGAGTAGAGAAAGAAGGTGTATGTCCGGGATGTGCCGAAAGAAAGCTCAAAAAGGGACCATTCCCATCAAGCCAAAGCAAGACCTCCGATATATTACAGTTGGTTCATTGAGACATATCTGTATAATGCCTGTGAACTCCTTGGGAGGATATCTATATTACCTTACTTTTACAGATGACTATTCTCGAAAGACTTGGATATACTTCTTGAAAAACAAGGATGAAGTGTTCTCTTGGTTTCGACACTTTAAAGCCTTGATCGAGAATCAAACCAAAACGAAGATCAAAATCTTAAGGACTGATAATGGGACTGAATATGAATCTAACGAGTTTCATGAATTTTGTAAAGAGGCTGGCATTAAGAGGGAGACTACTACACCATATACTCCTGAATAGAATGGTGTAGCGGAAAGGAAGAATCGTATGATTGTGGAAGTTGTTCGTGTCATGCTCCATGATCAAATACTTCTAAAGTTTCTATGGGACGAAGCTGCAAACACCATCGTATATGTACAAAACTGATGCCCTCATCAAGCATTGGGTTCCAAGACTCCTGAAGAAATGTTCATCGAAAGGAATCTTAGTGGGCTATAGTGAAAGGCTATAGGATCTATGTAGCCGATCAAAGGGAAGTCGTGATTAGTCATGATGTCACCTTTGATGAAGATATGGCTCTCAGCCAGGTGAACAATCTTCCTACAGTGAGGAGCTCTCAAGAAGCTGACACTAGGGAACCAAAAGAAAAAGAGTATGACAAGATATTTGCACCTGTTGCTAGATATACCACCATTCACTTGATCACAGCCCTTGTGGCTTCACAGGGATGGAACCTACATCAGATGGATGTCAAGACTGCATTCTTGCATGGTTCGATCAAATAAGAGGTCTACGTGGAGCAACCCGCATAATTTGATATTTATGATCGAAAATTTCATGTATGTAGGTTGAAGAAGGCTCTCTATGGGCTGAAGCAAAGACCCCGAGCATAGTATGAGAGGATCGATAGCTACTTGATGAAGCTGGGATTGACTAGGAGTGAAGCCGATCCTAACCTTTACTCTAAGGTTGAAGATGAAAAACCTCTCATACTGGTGCTATATGTGGATGACCTCTTTCTAACAAGTGCAGACCCTCTCATTCACAAATGTAAGAGGGAGTTGGCTTTTGAATTTGAAATGAAGGACCTAGGACTGATGCACTATTTCCTAGGACTTGAAGTCTGGCAGAAGCCAAGGGAAATTTTCCTATCTCAAGGAAAAAATGTGGTGAAGATATTGGAAACATTCGGTATGGTGGACTGCAAACCTATGACTACCTTGAGGATCTTAACTTTTAGAAGTTATATGGTAGTGATGTCGGACCAGAGTTTGGAAATGCCTCTAAGTTTCATAAACTCATTCGTGTTGATGTTCTTGGTGAACCTCCATCCGGACATATGTTTTGCAGTGAGCATGGTGAGCTCATATTTGGTTGAGCCTCACTATATTGATGCCAAGAATCTTCTGAGATGTCTTCAGGGCAAAATCTCTCTTGGATTGAGATACACTGTCGAAAATATGAAACTGCATGATTATTCGAATGCTAAGTGAGCAGGCAGTGTGGAGAGCACTTCTCAGTGTTGGTTCTCTTTGGAATCTACCTCGATATACTGAATGAGCAGGAAGTAGAAGTCAGTGGCTCTAAGCATCGCCAACGCAGAATACATTGCTTCTAACATGGCCTCCTATGAGGCAGTCTGGTTACGAAAGATCTTCAGTGAGATGTTTGGATTTAGATTGGATACCGCTGTGATCATGTGTGATAACCAGAGTGTGATTCGTTTCTCAGAGAATCTTGTATTTCATGATCGCTCCAAGCATATCGATATCAGGTACCACTATATTCGAGATATGGTTTAGCAAGGAGCTATAAGGCTCCAACATATCAGTACAGATGAATAGGTCACTGACATTCTGGCAAAGCCCCCAGGAAAGGTCAAATTTTTGACTTTCCGAGAATTACTTAGTGTTGTTCAGAAACCCTCTAATGAGCATCCTGTATGATGTATGGAGTTCTTCGAGCTCCAGGGGGGGTGTGGGGTACTTCTTGGAGAGACATATGACCACAAGGTGACTCACCATCCCTTGGTGGTGTACATGTATAGGGTAAAAGAATCAAAACTTTCCCTGTGACACCCCGTGGCGACTATGTAATAGGATGATTAGTTCCCTTGTGAGGTCTAGATGATGTGTTCTCCATGACGATTGTGTAGCAGGATTATTAGTTCTCCTGTGACGTCTGGATGGTGTGTTCTCCATGACGATTGTGTAGCAGGATGATTAGTTCTCCTGTGAGATCTAGATGATGTGTTCTCCATGACGATAATGTAGCAGGATGATTAGTTCTCCTGTGAGGCCTGGATGATGTGTTCTCCATGGAGATTGTGGAACAGGATGATTTTCTCTCCTGTGGGCCAGGATGATTAGTTCTCCATGGCATCCACTGGACAAGATGATTCGCTCTCCTGTGGACAAGATGATTCGCTCTCCCATGGACAAGATCATTCGCTCTCTTGTGGGATAGGATTATTTTCTCTCCTGTGGACAGGATGATTAGTTCTCCTGTCGAGGCATCCTACCCATGCAATTTAGGACTCATGGGAAGTACATCTCATCTGATCAATGAACAGGGAAATGAGGATAGGGACCATAGTAGTACTAATGGACTCATCGTTGTATATACCATACTCCCTATGCTAGGATGATATTCATTGATCTAGGACTAATGATACTAGTTTGAGACTAGTGGTAGGAGTTGTACCCACTATGACGCTGACTTCGGGTAGGTTGAGACTGGTCTGGGACCAGTGATACATACTCTGAGACTGACTTCGAGTTAGTGGAGGACTAGTCTAGGACCAGTAGTAGGAGTAGTACCTACTATGACGTTGACTTCGGGTTGGTTGAGACTGGTTTGGGACCAGTGGTACGCACTCTGAGACTGACCTTGAGTCAGTGGAGGATGATACTAGTCTAGGACCAGTTGTAGGAGTTGTGCCGACTATGACGTTGATTTTGGGTCAGTTGAGACTGGTCTGGGACTAGTGGTACATATTCTGAGACTGACTTTGAGTCAGTATGATACATCCTCGATCATTTCTTCTTCTTCATAATTTGGACAAAGCAGAGCAGAGCAGAGAAAATCAGAACAGGGAAAAACATAACTGAGCAAAGAAGGGAGGATAAAGAGGAACAGAGCAGGGGTCAAGTTGTACAGGGCAATGCATTGGATGGATGAATAGTAGCGACCAACAGACAGATTGTAGATGGATTTCTCCCTAGTTGAGAGGGAGTGTTAAAATTGGAAACTAGGGCCAAACTCCATGTGGGTCATCTTAGTCATGGCTGATAATATTTTTATTAGATTCCTCTCATTGAGAGGTGTAGAATTGATCTAAAGATCATCCAATTTCGATAAGTATTTATGGAGATATGAATTTATTTTGGTTATGGAATAATTATCAAGCTAGCCAGTAACTCATGTAGGCTCAAAAGCCCAACAGTTGCATCTATTCAATCATCAACAGTTTTGTATAAATACAGGAGGTATTTTCCTAATTTGGACACACACGTCTCATTACATCTCTCTCTCGCTCCTGCTCAGAAAGGAGGCTTTTCTCCTATTGTGCAGAAAGGGAATCTTCTCTCACACATGTGGAAGGAAGGACGTTGTTGATGTCAATGATGCCGATGATGCCAGTGATGTTGGTGATGCTGATGATACCGGTGATACTGATGTTGCCGATGATGCCGGTGATGCCAGTGATGCCAGTGATGCCGATGATGTTGGAGACGCCGGAGATGCCGGTGATGCCGATGATGTCGGTGATGCCAACGATGTTAGTGATGTCGGTGATGCCGATGATTCTGATGCTGGTGATGCTGATGATGTCGATGATGTCAGTGATGTTGATGATGCCAATGATGTTGGTGATGTCGATGATGCTGATGCTGGTGATTTCGATGATGCTGATGATATCGGTGATGTTGATGATGCTGATGATGCCAGTGATGCCGATGATGTTGATGTCGGTGACGCCGATGATTTCAGTGATGCCACCGATGCCGATGATGCTAATGCCAGTGATATTGATGATGTTGGTGATGCCGGTGATGTCGATGATGCCAGTGATGCCAGTGATGCCGGTGATTCTAGTGATGTCGGTGATGCCGATGATGCTAATGCTGGTGATGTCGGTGATGCCGATGATGTCGGTGATTTTGGTGATGCCGATGATGCTGATGATGTCAATGATGTTGGTGATGCCGATGATGTTGATGATGTCGGTGATGCTGATGATGTTAGTGATGCCAGTGATTCTGATGATGCTGATGCCACTGATCTAGATGATCTAACAGATATTGACTAATGTCGCTGATTCTGCTGATCTAGGGTTTGCTACTGCTAATGTAAATCACAGATATTGACTAATGCCACTGATCTAGGGTTTGCTACTGCTAATGTAAATCAGAGTTATGTACTATTTCTCTCTACTAAATTTTTGAAGATAAAGGAAGATTTGATCAAAGGGTTTCCCCATATTGTGGTTTGTCCCTGGCTAGCCGCCACATCTCGTGTCTCTTTTTTTGGCTTGTTTTCTATCAATCATTTGATGTTCTATCTGCACTTTACTTACTATATAGGTGATTGCTAATCTGTGGATATTAATAATAAAAAGAAGTAAATTCCTCTAAGCACAGAACATACCATAACTTAACAACTTTACATCGAGTAAAGAGTTTTTTCATGTCAATACTAACATTATTCGTGAACTATATATTTAACTGATATCTTGATATGGATGGGTCCCAATATTCGCGTTAAAGCCTAAATCTACCTCAGGCTGAGAAAGGTAGGATCCAGGGCCAACATCAAACCATGCTTAACCTAGTCAACCTTAGCAAAATATGCTCACTAAAGGCTTGAGATGACTGATATAACTACTGATCTTAGGCTAGGTATATGTGCAAAGAGTTTGATTGAATAAAATGATGTTTTTGTTGGCTCTAATGGAAAAACAGATCTTGGGTGTTGGGAATGAGGCTCAGTCTTGCAAAGATCTCAATGGGGAAAGGTAGGCAACTGATTTTGGCACTTCAAATTGAATGAGATAAAGGGATTAGATAGGTGAGGAGTTGAAGAGGGCAAGATAAGCCATGGATCCTCTTCAAACATCTGAAAACATCAAAAACTAAAGCAAACCTTAGATAAAGAACTGCAATTTCAGTGGATTCTACCTTCACTCTTGTTTGATTTAGTTAAGAAGAAATAAGATAGATAATGACATACATAACACATAAGTAAATTCACAAATATAGAGGAAAGCACTATACCAAAACAAAATGCCACATGAATCCCAAAGAGTGTTACAAACCCTGGTCTCAATTCCTTAGCCAAAATGTTGATATGAGTGTACGATGAAGCTCTTTTCTTTCTCATCCTAGCCTATAGGGGTCGAGCTCACAAGTTTAGGAGCTATTCCAACTAATCCTAAACTGAGAACTAGAAATTAGGCAATGGAACAGCATGCCTCTAGAAACAAGGGAACTGATTCATTCAGTTTCAAACAACTTTTTTATAGATGAATCTACCTCTATAAGTGAAAATTTGACATATTTACATCATGATCCATCCATTTACATTAAATTACATCAAAAATTTGACATTAAGAAGGTGAAAAAGTCAAACTGGAAAAAGCTAGGTGAAAAACAGAGCATTCCTGGTCAAACTAGCCCAAATTTCCTCTATGCGCTGCGCCTAATTCTCTATGCATAACACCTGTTTGAAGCCACTTTTGGAGGCCTTCTCGTTGTCCAACTTAACTCCAAGTGTGTTTGTTGGAAATTTCTTCCTGTCTAATTTCCAACCCAAGTGGAATTTTTCAATTTGGCTTCCATTTTCCCCTCCAAAATTCAATTCTTCCAACACTGGTTCCTGTGTGTCAAAATATGGGCAGTAAGGTCATTTTTTTAGAGTTTTTGACCTTTTTGAGGGCTCAAATCCTATCAAAATTTCTTGGCCATTGGTAGGCAAGCATATTTTTCCATGCCAAATCCAAAAATGCTGAGTTTTTGTTATTTGGAGGCTCCTATGAAAAGCGAGCGCTAGGTGGCGCAGCGCATAGCGCAGAAAACTCTGCTTTTTGTGCCAAAAATCCCAAAAAATGCAAAAAGTGCCCCAAATTTTTTGAAATTTGGGCTGAGTCTTCTCCATCAAGCATTGTGTTGGGCCAAGGAAGCCTCAACCAATATCTAAAGTCTATCATGCTCCTTTCGCCTTCTTGATGCCCTTTTCAATTTTTCCTTTAAGCTCCTCATTCTCGCCTTGCAGACTTTGTTTCTCGCCATGTAATGATATGCCATATGTCTCAACAATGTCTTCTCCTTGTTGGCCTTCTCCAACAACCTCTCTAAGTGGATATTAACTCTTTCAAGCCATGATTCCTGATCGGCATTGATCTCATTCTCAAGCAATGTGAATTTCACCTTCCTCCTTTTGGCAGCTTGGCGGTTCTCCCGAATGTTTTGCAACTCCATAATCGCTTGTTGATCCTCAAGCTGCTTATTTCTTTGCTCCAGATATTTTATAATACATTTATCCCTTTCCAACTTGAGGGACAAAGCATTGATGTCTGCCTGTTGCTCTTGGATGACTTCTTTGAGATTTGAGCTTTGCGGGCCCATATCAAGATCATCACCCTCAATGAGAATGAAATCAGTCTCCTTCTCACCTAATGGTCCCTCATCCTGTAATGGCCTCTTGCCTTTGTCCTAAACCTGTTGTGCTGACGAACGAAGCGAGACCCCTTCCACCTCAGGTGGAGGTAATACTCGCTTGGCTGCTGCAAACAACAATCTAGTGCCCTTTTGATAGGTGATAAACACCAGCATACTAGCGATCTGTGTCTCATGACCCTCATGTTGATATGAAGGTTCACCTGTCTCACGCAAAGCCTCTGGAGGTCCCTGAGGAGTTGTAAAGAACTCACGAGAAATGAAGTCCTCCCAAGTGATTCCCTGCAAACCAAGCTGATGGATGACCAAAATTTTAATGAGAGCAAAATGATATATATTGTTGAACTGCTGCTGAGGAGTCTTGTGTTGTACTAGAGTGGTCATATTCTCGATATTTCGGCACATGAAGTAGGGGAGATTCATACTCCTCACCCTCGTAAAATGCATCAGCATCCTGATATGGTAGGCATATAAGCGGTAAAACCGGCTCTCACAGCTGAAATACTTCATTATTAGTTTCATTAAAGGAGCATAAGAATCTTTCAGGTACCAAAAAGGAAACACCCCCCTGAGTTGTCTCAAATAACCAGGCTTAATGTATGGTTCATAATGCTGCCTGTCAATTTGTTGCCTCTTGTTCCATTACTCTCCAATGTTAAGAATATTGGTTGCTAGTGAAATAGATTCTGGTGTTAAAGTGAACGTTACACCAACTAGAGTGGCTTGACCATCATGTAAATGAAGCACAAACAAACGAGCCAACTCATGATGAAACTGAATTCTAGCAACCATCTCACAAAATTCACAACAGGACTATTGTTGGAAACAAGAGATAGCGAGAGGGCAGGCCTGTAACTCAGCAAGAGTGGTTGGTTCTTCTCGAATATGTTTTCCACCTCTATGAGGCCTCCTGGGTGCATGTACCTCTGTGGGAGAGTCACCGTGTGTCTCTTCTTCATGATCATAGGAAGGATCAGATTCCATGCTTGCTAGTAATTGAGTTTTCTTGATGAGAAGTAGGTGATTTATGATGTTTTTTTATTTTTGCCACCAAGGGAAAAGTAATATAAGGGACTGTAGAGGGAGGGAAAAATGAGGGATTTTTGGGATTGTTGGGATAGGGTTTAAATAGGGAAATAGGGGATTAGGGAGTAATTTAGGAGTTTTGGGTATAGCACTAGGGTTTGGGAATTTATATTTAGGATTTAGGAAAATGGGATGTGGGGATAAGGGGTAGATGATTTTATGGGAATATGGGAATTAGGGAATGGGAATAAGGTGAAAAATGAGTGAAGGGTGAAAAGGTGAAAGAATGGGAGAATGTACTTGGCAGCCACAATAACCAATGCAAACCCTATGCAACAGTTTCTTGGGAAATGGCAAGAGGTTAGGGTTTGATTTTCTCTTAGACAACCACCATAAATTGTACGAAAAACTGTTTTAATAGCAGTGATAAAGGCTCAACCTACTTGCACAATGGAAGATCCAAGCCCTTTATGTGCACCGCGCCCTTTCACTTTTACACTAGAAATTGCGGCCCCATGTGTCGCACCTACTATGTGCGCCGCGCCACTTACCCAGTGCGTCGCGCCTCCAATTTTGAGCAGATTTCTCCAAATTTCTCTTGCTTGCTCTCAAACACAACTTTGCTTTGCTCAAGCTTTGTCTTTGAATGCAAATGAACCTTTCAGCTGAAGAAATGACTTATATACAAAGAACTTTAATTTTTATTTTATAAAAACCCACTTTCATAATGTTTGGAATATGACCTTATTTTTTTAACTCTGTTTTTGAGCTTTTTCACTTTATTTGAGCTTGTGATGAACTGAATGACTTGTGTTTTGTTTGCTTTGCAGGGGGTTGAAGCTACTGAGGCTAGGGAAAGTGATCAGGGTTTCCATTGAACTGATTTACATATAAAGGAAATGAAATTACATAAATTTGTACAATAAAATCTAAAATACTCTATTTTTCCTCAAAACAGAATTTTGAGGAAAAATACATCTTTGAGCACTTGATTATGCGATTTATTGATACTGGAACCACCTCATATGCCTGCTGACTATTATTGGAGATTTTAAAACCCTTTTTGATGAAACCCTAATGAAACCCTAGACCTAGTGACAATAAAACCCTAGACCTAGTGACAATGAAACCCTAGAAAAGACTTTTGCAAACTTTAAAGACAAAAAGGTGACTGTATATGATCTTGATGAGTAAAAATGGGCCAGCAGGTATAGGATATGAGGGAAACTGTAGGAGAATCCACTCCCGTAAGATGATCCATGTTCCTAATGGAATGCAGATGACTAGGTGGGGACACCTAATATGCAATGCAACAAGAGGATTTGATCTCTGACAGAGGGATGAAGATACCGACACTAACAATTGGCATATTGGGGAATTTGTATAATTAAACTTTGAAAAAACTTTGGTGTACCAATATGTCGATATGCCAAATCAATGTGCCACCACATCTGTTAACAACCAACCATGTTTTGATATGTAGAACATATGATGTAGCATATGTTGTGTTAGCTGACGTGGCATGTGACATGGCCATTGGCATGGAATATTACATGGTGGATGACATGGAAAATGTTGACAATGTTCTATTTGGGTCTCGATGTTTTGTGATTTTTTCCTTTGTATTTTTCTTTTGACCAATAGATGATATTCCTAGGTCATAGCTATCGGCTGATGGAAAACACAAGACACACATTTTACCATCAAGTTCTCCTCTTCATATCAATATATCAAAATGCCAAAAACACTAATAAACCAAACATTTCTCCAATATTCTAATATGTTCGTTATAGTTGATGTTTCATTATGTGGTTTCAAACACTACCATAAATAAAATTTCTATAAATAAAACTTCAAAAAGCACGAATATCTTGATATGTCAGTAGGCCATGTTAGTGTGCCTCCTCATCCATTGCTAACCAACTATGTTGAGACACATGGAACATCACATTTCATTTGACAAGTTACACTCATTTCTGTACTATTGAAGTTGGAAAGTCATTTTTTATTTGACATGTGTCTTCCACCTATTAGTGCTACATCATCAATATGTTAGTACCACGTCATGGATAATGATTTCATCATATCCTTGAATGTATTGATATATGATAATCACATTTTACTTGGACATTTCATTAGGATTAGTCAATTAACAATTTGGGTTAATTTTAAGGTAGTCAATAAAATACATGTTTTTTCGTCATATATTATTTATTTAAAATTTTCCATACATATCAAAATATTTCGCTAAAATAGGGAAATCATAAATTCCTAATATTTTGATAGGAATTTTCATTAATAAGGATTTAATTATGATTTGTATTATGAGACTTAAGAATTGGAGTATTAAATTATTTTGAAAGTTGAATACAATTCCGTTTACTGTGACTATGATTAATATTTTGGTTTTTTGTGTAGGATACCTCCAGAAAAGTAATCTAGTGTCATTGATTTGATGGATGAAGCTGATTATCTATGCTAATTTTATCCAAATCCTTTGCAAAATAAAGCATGAAATCAAGGACTAAAAAGAAAAAATTAATGGCATAATGATCAAATCATTTAAATTCTGCAAAGAAATCATTTCGATTAGGTGAATTATCTATTTGTAGTTTTAGTTAAGAAAAAACCAGAGCAATATTTTCCTTTTCTTTTTTGAATTTTTTGTACAAAGAAGGCTCCCTAGATCATAAAGGAGAGGTGGAATAATATAGTAAAGAAAAACTTGTGCACTACTGTCTAGACCAATCATTGAAGGATTTGAAGCCTTGGAGTGATTTGATGTTCTTATATCTTCAATTATATGGTATTACTAATGATGCTTTTGGATATAGGTTTTCTTAAATCACTATTGTATTTCTATCGATTTTTCTTTTGAATGATTATAAGTATATTGAAAGTCTACATGGTTGTTAAATTTTGAGTTGTTTATGATGATTTAACTCATTTTATTTCAGTATCTTCAGTTAATTAAGTCTAGCTGAATTGATAACAAATAAAGTATGAACACATGTAGATTTATTATTTTATATATCTATTTATTTAAATAATAAATTATTTATTTATTTATTTTAACAATGGTGTAATTTAAAGAAATATTCCATATATTAAATAATCTATTCTTCTTTTTCTATAATTTAATCATTTTTATGCTTTTGGGATAGTTAGGCTTTAGATTGGAATAGAATAAGATTGATTAATTGGTTTATTTTTTATTACTAGATTAATATTGCATTATAAAGCTTAAACAAAAAATTTCCTTCGAAGGAGAAATCTTTTAGTGGCAACGAGGTGCAGATACTAGTTGGACCAAAGAAAGATTTGAAATAATAATAAAATATTATCATTAGTGTAGGAAGTGGAGTAGATCTAGGATTCGTTGGCAAAAGTGCCAAGAAGGGATGAAGAAAGCATCTATAAATTGAAAGAGATGAGAAAGGCAATTGATGTGTGCATGTGTATGGAAATATGTGCACTATAACGAGTATCAAAATAGGAGGTGCCTGAACCAACAAAAGAGTGATTATGGTCCGCAATGAAGTTCAAAAGTGATGAGTAGAGCAAGAATGATATGCAATAATGTGTGAGAGTGGTATGATCTATAGAGAAGTGCGAGAATGGGGTGAAGGATATGCTATGTAGGGCATGAGAGGAGTGCTAATGTAGAGAGTAAATAACTGGTAGTTGTGCATGTAAGATGAGTACTAAGAAATAAAGAGAGATGCTAATACACTAACGTAGAGTCGTGTAGTGGTAGTGAAATTGCAAAATTATAGAGATTGGAGATGATTGTTGAGATGCAATGAGGAGAAAAGTGAGTTAAGAAAGCAAAAGGAATAGAGAGGATTGGTGTCTTTTGTAGGTTGGTGCCTACAAATCAACATAGGGGATTAATGTCTCCTATAGGTTGGGGCCTACAAAACATCATAGGCAATTGGTCTCTCCTATAGGTTGATGCCTACAAAGAAGTGGGGATTGGTGTCTCCATCAAGTTGGTGCATGCAAAGCTAATAGGATTGACGTCTCATGTAGGTTGGTGCCTACAAAATAGTGGGGATCGATGTTTCCAGTGGGTTGGTGTTTGCAAAGAAAAGGGGGGGTTGGTACCTACAAAGATGAATTAATTAAAATAAGTTTTGTAGTTTTCTTCCATAAGGCTTTCCATATATATCTCTTGTTACTTTTTCAATTTATGAGATGGATTTTTTATGATGTTTGAATGTTTAAATAAGTTAAAATTGTCATTACACTGATTCAACCCCCTCTTAGTATAATTGTGAATCCATCACACACTAGATCCAAAAATTTTCAAATACAAAATAGAATGTTTTCTACCATACAATTTCTCTTAAGGATTCATACGAGTGACAGCATGAGCAAGTGCACTATTAATGATATTGACTATTTAAGCAACCACTCATCCCTAAATGAAACCTTCATTTTCTTTTAGTGAAGTACACAACAAGATATCTTCATGATAACCCTATTCTTTTGTTTGACTATTCCATTTTGATATGGAGTATAAGAAATGATTCATTGATAAGATATACCTTGAGATATAAGAATGAATAGAAATCATTGCCAATATATTCACCTCCATCATCACTCCAAAGACATTTAACATCCCTATTATTTGGATTTTCCACGAGATCTTTTAATCCTCGGAACTTTCTAAGCACCTCATCCTTAGTTTTAATGGTGTATACTGAAAGAAATTGGGAAAATTTATCAATGATGATAAGGAAGTACTTAGCTCACCGAATAGAAGATGTCGCTACAAGTCCATAGATATCACTATGAATTAGTGCAACATGCTGAGAGGATTTCCTTACTTTATACAATTTTTCATTACTTAGACTTTTGTTGTTAGGATATTTCGCCACATAGGAAATAATTAATATAACTTGGTGTAGTGTATAGTTAGGTAAAGTGTGTTTCTTTAGAATGTACTTTTTGTAACTTACAATCCGACGGTCATGATATGTTCTGTAATGTCCCTTAATAATAATAATAATAATAATAATAATAATAATAATAATCATAATAATATTAAAAATAAAGAAAATAAATAATAAATAGTAAATAGTAATAATAAATAAAAATTAAATCACAAATAACAATACTAAAGCTCTAAATAAATATAAATAGAAATAAAACAAGAAAGCAGTATAAATCAGTAAACCTATCAAAAAGTAAAAACAATAAAGCAATAAAGTTGCATGTAGACACATTGGAGTGTGTGCATTTGGTTCCCCTTCCAATGTTTGCTCTATTTAATAGATGATGAGGAAGATGAGAGGCATTCCAGCATTCCATCATTCCATCATTCCAGCATCCATTCTCTTAGGAGAATAGTGTTGTGAGACAAAAGATTCCCTGGCAATAGTACGTTGATTGAAGGCTCGAGGATGGTCAATTGTAGCAAAAATTTGTGCAATTGAGCCTACAGTTGGGTCGAGGGTCATCCCCAAGACTTTGTTGTAGTTAGCAGAATTCAACTAGCATTCAACCCTGAAATCACAAGTGAGAAACATCATCACCACAGGTAAGTTGTCTCTACTCATATTTCTAAAATTTGATGTTAATTAGTTGATAAATTTTGTGTTGATTATAAATCGCATGATTAATCTAATAATTACATGTTTTTATTTCAGGGCTGTTACATATGGTATCAAAGACAAGTTTTTATCTTGAGACCTGTCGGTGAGAGTCAATTAATAGAGGTTGTACTTGATGCAGGGCTAGCCAAGCCTACAATACCTAGGATCTTCTAATCCTTACACATATAATAATGTAATTCTTTCATTATCCCAATAACCCAAACCTCGCAAATTCATCCTTCCAAATCAAAAGCTCATAGGGTTAAACATCTGAATCCATAATCAAACTCATGTCCATCGGCAAACACCTCTGCCATTGCCAGCATCATAATTCACATACATGCACTCAGCACCATAGTATTTCTTTAACGATACAAACAACTGATATGTAAATGCCTGTACCTCTGCTTAAATACGCTTTCCACTCAGCACCATAGTATTTCTTTAGCTATACAAACAGTTGATATGTAAATGCCTATACCTCTGCTTAAATACGCTTTCCAGCCACCATGCAACCAAACAAAAATGTTGGAACCCACGCGCTCCTCTGCCCAGATTTAAACACAGTTTTTATATATATATATATAAATGCAACCTCGCGCTCCTCATACCAGTTGCGCCCACGGGTTTCATATACAGGCATACATATAAATGAAACAGTTACAAAAATAAATGAAATCCGCGCAAATACTCTGTCCAACGTAGATGGATCATGTAATATTGTTTCATATGCACAACAATTATAATGGAACCATATAAATCTCCGCGGCTATAAGATGGTGTCACCTTATAATACCTTCCAAATCAGACAGCGTGGTGTCAATCCACCGTTACTGTATTTTTTTACCCAATTCATATAGCAATTCAACGCATGGCAATCATTAATACATTTACGCCATAGTTACATTCCATAAATCATCGTATTAAACTCACAACCCAAACATTCACTCCAGCTATGCATAAGATTTTATATTATGGCTTTTGTCAAAGACTATTCTGTAATCTTTCAATACATATATGCCTTACCATTAGTGCAACAGCGCCTCAACGTTCCACGAATAGCCTTGACTGATCAGATAACTTCTGCGCAGCCTCTCTAGGTTCCTTTATGAATGTTCATGCTTCCTCTGTGCAAACAGAGGATTCCTCTGCCATTAACAAAATAGAACTCATAGGCGCAGCAGTGTTGTTAAAAAGGGCTGGACCAAAACACAGTCAACTAACTATGGTACACATTCGTAGTATCATAAAAATTCATTTCACTAAAATGCCACAGAGTTTTGAAATCATGCTTTGACGCTGCCTCCCTCTCTGATGAGAGCTTTAGTTGCTTCATTAATTTATAATAATATTGGATATGTACATAGGGATAGATCAAACCTTATCTCCTAGAAAAGCAATATTTTTCCTTTTTCCCACAATGACTTAAAGCTTGAAGCTTTATTCCCTAATTTTTTTTCCTAATTTTAACTAAAAAATCATAGAAATCCTATCCCAATCCTTTTTCTAATTATTCTCTCATATTCTTTTAGAAAAAGCATATTTACATAACAAAATACTAAAATTATCACACCCCCTCTTTATTCCAGATTTGCAAATGAGGACGGTCTTGATGCTCCTGCATCATACACCCAACCTTAAAATTAATCATGATCTCATGATCATGTGCCTGGATCCCATACTTTGTGCTGCAAGTTTCCATTTGCCGCTGCTTTTGTCTGTTGTTCTTCTCCAAGTCTCCATACCTTATGCTGCATAGCTCCACTGGCTGCACTCTTGCAATCTTCTGTTGTCTTCCCTTTGTTGCTTCTCCTTTGTTTTATTGCTGCTGGCCTCTTCCGGGATTTCTTCAGCATCATCTGCTTCATCATTTCAATTTCTCTGTCTAACAAATTTTCTCCAGCATCTTCAATAAAGCCTGCACTCACAAAACAATTGTTAGAATAAAAAATAGAAGGCTTCAGTGCCTCTTCTGTTGCTAGTGTTGTCTCAGTTGTCACTATGGATCTTGTTGTCGCTGTCGTCATAGATGTTGCTACCTCCCAAACTTCCTGTCCCTCTACAACATGCTTTGGCTCATCACCTGCAATTTTATCTACAATTTCATCTGCAACTTCATCTGCAACTTTTTCTTGTGGTTCACTACACTGACCTCTTTCTTTTGCATCTCCCTGTCATACTGTGGATTCTCCAACCAATATTCTAACAATGCAATCTCTCTGTAGCATCGTTGAAGCACCTCATCACCACCTGCATACATACATAAACTTTCATTATTAACTGTTACTTCCTTTATCTGTGCTTCAGACTGATTCACTTCTTCTGTATCCATAAAAACTTCCACTTGTGCTGTAATAGTTTCACAAGAGGGCACATCCTCCTCAACACCTGTAATCACATCACCTGCAAACATACACAACTCATCAGTTTTTAAACTGCAAGCCTTTTTAGTCCTCACTGCTTCCTTCAACAGTTTCCTTTAAACCAATCTGCATGTGGCATTTTCAAATTTCATCTCTGGCACAAGAATTCTAGGTCCCTTTCTCACCAAGGCAATCAGAATTTGCCTCAACCTCCTTTGCAATTGTCGCCAAATCACTCTCTTTCCCTTCAGTGGAAAGAGCCATTTTCCTTTCTGCTTTTCCTGCTCTTGCAGCCGTTCTTCCAGTACCTGTAACTGTGCCTTTATTTCTACAATCTTTCTTTCGTGAACTCCTGTAGTCATCTTATCTCTGTGGCATTTCTCTGAACCTCTTCTCCCTCCTTTATGACTTTTAGTAGCCTTCTCCATCACCATAAGTTGCTCCCCTATGAGTTACATGAAGTCTCTGCCACAGCAACCTCTCTTGCTGCCACTTACCTCACCAATCCTTCCCTCTGGATCTGGCCTTTTGGTAATCATTGGTCCTCTGCTGGAACCCTTTGAGCATCCTCTACTGCTCCTGTAGGCTTCTCCCATCTGCAACTGTATTCAACCTTCATTGAATCTTCAGGTTTTGCCACATTCACTTCTCCTTCTTCCCGCTGAGATTTCTTCACTATTCCTGTAGATCAATACTTATCAGTCCCAAAAATCATCACATGCAATTAACAAAAAAATACTTGAACCTTCAAAGAAAGTTGTTCCCGCTCTGATACCACTTGATGCAGGGCTAGCCAAGCCTACAATACCCAGGATCTTCTAATCCTTACGCATATAATAATGCAATTCTTTCATTATCCCAATAACCTAAACCTCTCAAATTCATCCTTCCAAATCAGAAGCTCATAGGGTTAAACATCTGAATCCATAGTCAAACTCATGTCCATCGACAAGCACCTCTGCCATTGCCAGCATCATCATTCACATACATGCACTCAGCACCATAGTATTTCTTTAACAATACAAACAACTGATATGTAAATGCCTGTAGCTCTACTTAAATACGCTTTCCACTCAGCACCATAGTATTTCTTTAGCTATACAAACAGCTGATATGTAAATGCCTGTACCTCTGCTTAAATACGCTTTCCAGCCACCATGCAACCAAACAAAAATGTTGGAACCCACGCGCTCCTCTGCCCAGATTTAAACACAGTTTTTATATATATATATATAAATGCAACCTCGCGCTCCTCATACCAGTTGCGCCCACGGGTTTCATATACAGGCATACATATAAATGAAACAGTTACAAAAATAAATGAAATCCGCGCAAATACTCTGTCCAACGTAGATGGATCATGTAATATTGTTTCATATGCACAACAATTATAATGGAACCATATAAATCTCCGCGGCTATAAGATGGTGTCACCTTATAATACCTTCCAAATCAGACAGCGTGGTGTCAATCCACCGTTACTGTATTTTTTTACCCAATTCATATAGCAATTCAACGCATGGCAATCATTAATACATTTATGCCATAGTTACATTCCATAACTCATCGTATTAAACTCACAACCCAAACATTCACTCCAGCTATGCATAAGATTTTATATTATGGCTTTTGTCAAAGACTATTCTGTAATCTTTCAATACATATACACCTTACCATTAGTGCAATAGTTCCTCAACGTTCCACGAATAGCCTTGACTGATCAGATAACTTCTGCGCAGCCTCTCTAGGTTCCTTTATGAATGTTCATGCTTCCTCTGCGCAAACAGAGGATTCCTCTGCCATTAACAAAATAGAATTCATAGGCGCAGCAGTGTTGTTAAAAAGGGTTGGACCAAAACACAGTCAACTAACTATGGTACACATGCCTAGTATCATAAAAATCCATTTCACTAAAATGCCACAAAGTTTTGAAATCATGCTTTGACGCTGTCTCCCTCTCTGATAAGAGATTTAGCTGCTTCATTAATTTATAATAATAATGGATATGTACATAAGGATAGATCAAACCTTATCTCCTAGAAAAGCAAGATTTTTCCTTTTTCCCACAATGACTTAAATCTTGAAGCTTTATTCCCTAATTATTTTTTCCTAATTTTAACTGAAAAATCATAGAAATCCTATCCCAATCCTTTTTCTAATTATTCTCTCATATTCTTTTAGAAAAAGAATATTTACATAACCAAATACTAAAATTATTACACCCCCTCTTTATTCCAGATTTACAAATGAGGACGGTCTCGATGCTCCTGCATCAGTACTTGACTGATTTGCACTCATTGTTTCATGAATAAGACTTCACATAGAGAAACTTATCAAGTTTTACTCCCATAGCATTAAAAGAGGTTGTTTCCACAGAACACCACACATTTAAATTTTTCATGGACAATGATAATAGTAGTGTTTCCATCTGTTTCAAAATCTAAAATAAAGATACTATTTAATGAGAAAGAATCTCTTGTCCAACTTGAAGAAGGGTGAATTTACAATAAAGCAATCAAATGGTATTGGGATAGGAACTTGACGAGATAGGAAAATATTTTTGTGGATGAAAATGTTAATTGTTAAGTGATGTATGTATAAGTCAACGTGGATCAACAAACCCTCATGCAAGTAAATTAAACATGATATAAAAATAGATCATGATAACCTAGTGTTTATATGCAATTGCATATAGCGATATTGGAATCAGTAAGCCAATGGGTAAATGGATAAAACCAAGGGATTTTAATTTTGAGATAGATGATTTAAATAATGTCTGTATAACTAGTAATGTTTTAAACAATGAATTTCACCAAAATTTCCTTGGGGAAGGAATAATATATGACGAGAGATTAAGACTCGAGATGATGAGACTCATGTGAAATTTAACGATGTACTTAGATGATTATACCGATGGTGTAAATGATCAACTTCCTAGTTGAAAGAAGTGGAAATGATTATTGAAAAGTAATTGACAACTTGATGAAAACATGACTCTAATAAGATTGGTAAGATAACCTAGATCCTAGGGATATGTTGAATAATCTTATTTCATAGTTGGTATTCAATGTTTGTACAAGTAAATGAAATTGATTTTTTTGATGAATCATGATGAGAATTCTTATAGAGTATTATTCTATATTGGATAAGTATTGAGATGTTTCTCATATTGACGATTTTTCATGATATGATGGTATGAGGGTGATCATGCCCATGTGGTTCAGATTTATATAGTTGTTACAATACTGATGATGTATACTTATGATGATTATGATATGCATAGGCATTATGATGTTATGTCGAGGTATATTGACATATTCATTTACTACATGATGATAGGTATTTAATGTTGAATACTCATGATGGATATGATATGCATAATGTTGCATAGGAATTATGATGCTATAATATGAGGTTTATTGACATGTGGTTCATTTATTATGTGAAGTCATGATATATATTTGATGCAAATGTGTTGATGTTATAACTTATGATGGTATTTCACGAGGTGAAGCATGTAATAGATGCATACAAATTTATGGCATGCATGAGCATGTAGTTCGTTATTTTGCGTTTAACAATGATGAATGTTCTCAAGATGACATGCAAGACTTGACATGTGGATTATTTTCTATGATACTATGATGGTATAGCTAATGCACTTGTTGCATGTTGAGGTGTGATGATTGATAGGACTCCACAAATGGGCCATGAGGGCCAGTTTATTTAATGATCTCGTGCGAGCCCATACGCACGAGGGAGAATAAGTAACACCATATGGGTTGGGGACAAACTCAATCAACACTACATATGCCAGTGGTTCCTTTGTCTTGTGTAGCTCTTGATGGATAGCTCTTGAAGAGCTATGGGACCGTCTTGAGGAGGCCAAGTGCCTAATGTTCTAGGCTAGGTGCCTATTATTAGATTGGGATGTCGGAGTCTGGTGGGGGTGTAAGGACTTTGATGCTTGGGGTTGTGTGCCTTAGTAGTTGTGGAGGGAGTGGGCCAACCTTGCGAGATGCCCGGAGTCATTAACTATCGTACTGGATGCCTGCCTTGGGGCAGACGAGGTCTGAGTCGGGTGCGAGACTTGGGGCCAGCCTTGGCGTAGGATATAGACCAGGGAGGCTTATGCCTGGTTCCGAAAGTGGAAAAAAGGATAGAGATTCCTTAAGATTTCCTGGGTGTTGTGAAAACTTTCAATGCCTGCTGGTTATAGTAGTTCAGCAGAGGGTGTTGGGCGAACATGAAGTAATAAATAACAAAATAAAATGTTAAATAATTCAGCTTCATAATAAATAATAAATAATATAATATTAAAAATACAAGAAAATAAATAATAAATAAAAAAGTAATAAAAAATAAAAATTAAAATCATAATAACAAAATAAAAAAAGCTCTAAAAAATATAAATAGAAATAAAACAAGAAAGCAGTAAAAATCAGTAAAGCTATCAAAAAGTAAAAACAAAAGAAATAAAACAAGAAAGTAATAAAGTTGCATGTGGACACATGGAGTGTGTGCATGTGGTTCCCCTTCCAATGTTTTCTCTATTTAATAGATGATGAGGAAGATGAGAGGCATTCCAGCATTCCATCATTCCATCATTCCATCATCCATTCCCTTGGGAGAATAGTGTTGTGAGACGAAGGATTCCCTGGAAATAGTATGTTGATTGAAGGCTCAAGGGAGGCTAGTTGTAGCAAGTTTTTGTGCAATTGAGCCTACGGTTGGGTGTAGAGTCGTCACCAAGACTTTTTTGTAGTTAGTAGAATTCAAATAGCGTTCAACCTCGAAATCTCAAGTGAGAAACATCATCGCCACAGGGAAGTTGTCTCTACTCATATTTCTGAAATTTGATGTTAATTAGTTGATAAATTGCGTGTTGATTATAAATCACATGATTAATCTAATGAATTACATGTTTTTATTTCGGGGCTATTACATGTTGTAGACATGAAGTGATTCGACGGTTCATTATCTCCTCGGTATTACTGATGCTTGATCCATGGCTTAACACCCAATTAGTCCATGAGCTCTATTTAAAGAGCATGGAGGGTCATTTCTTTGGTGACCGTTCATGAGAGAATCTTATGTAAATTTTACTTCGTTTACATTAATAAATTTCCTAAAGTGGTCACATTGGCTCAGGCCGTGGACTATTTCCCTCTTTAAGGGTTTTAACCATGTCAAGAATACTAGTGTACAGATCTGTGATTTGTTTGTGAGCGGTGTCCTTTGGTGTTCTATCCAAGGAACTTACCCGGTAAATTCCTACATTTGTGATTAGGATTATGGTGAGATATTTGTCCTGGATACATTGCATGAGATAACTTATGAATCAATGTTTAGGCTAACTAGTATGGTTCATCATTAGGAAAGGTTTCCTAATGAAGTTTACCCATGGAAAATCCCTCAAAGACATTATTGGATGCTTCAACCTGTGGAAGGAAAGTATCCATATGTAGCCAACACATATTTGCAAAAACCCATAATCTATGTGACTAGGATACTCAACCCATATGTGGTGTCATCAACATTGGCTGTGATGGTAGTGAACACATTTTTATTTGAGGAAGAAGAAGTCTACCCAACTTGTACATATTAGTTTTGATTTGTCATAATATTTCGAGGTAATAAATTTGAATCCATCATTCATGTCCTTTACAACTGAATGATCCAATTAAAATTACCCCTTTCAATTGGTGCATGTAACATAGTAAATAGAAAATGGATTTGGTCCAATGCTTGGGACATGAAGAACACATCCAAACTTAGCCACATCAATGATGAGATCACCACAACATGCAACCTTTATGGTTGAATATCACATAAAACCACTTTATCTCCACCATTTTGTTGTCTATAATTAGAGAGAAGGTGGTTGTGTTTTCTCCTGTGTTGGATAGCTCCAAAATCAACAATTCACTCTTGTTAATAAGAAAAATCAAAGTGCAAAGTGCACTATGAGGCGATCCAACATCCACATCAAAAATGATTTTAGAGCCATATATAGATCTTCAATTTTATGAAGATAAGCTAGAAATACTTGTAAGGATGGCCCTCCTTATGATAGCAGCTACATATGACCTTTTAATTCTTAGGGGGCTTTGAGTATCATGCTTTGTTCTAGTCTTGCTTAGATTTAAGATGGGTTGAGTGTCAAGAAAACCGATGGATGAGTTTGATTTCAAGGGGGTACGTCACTTGTATTTATTAAAGTAACTTGATGTTGAATGAGACTAGATAAAACCTCCTCAAGTAAAGAGTTACAATATCCTCACCAAATAAAGGAAATCCATAACATAAGTGAAAAGAAAAATTAACGTTAAAGAGGGATATGATTTGCTTCCTAGTTGAATAATTCAAGTTTTTAAACCTTGCAATATAATCTCAATTGTGTAAATTCAACCATCCTAAGGTTGGAGAGTTTTGTTTCAAGTGAATTGGCCTAAGTGGTATTCGCTATTCCAAAATAATATATATGAATGGGTCATGTCTAATTGTATAGGTTACACCAGTAATTTGGACAATATAAAGTAAAATTTTCAAGATTTGTATTAATTGTTGACCCTAATTTTGTTTTCCTACATCATATTCACAATTCCATTTGTGTAACAAATTATCCTTAGTAGGTATTAAAATAATGGATTATTACATCTACAAGCCATATCATAACATGTAGTTGTTAACTACTACCTACTTGATGCGATCTATTTAAAATTGCATTGAACTTCATTCAAGCTTTTAATATTACTTTAAATAGATAAGATTGTGAGATATTTATCCATTGCTTTCGGCTACCAATTAAATCCACTAATTAAGTTATGATATTTTTTATCTCTTTTCTTTTATCCAAAAATTTCATACAACATGGGTATATATTTGTTCATGCCATCGCTTCTTAACACTTATTTTAAAAGCGTACTCATAAGGGATACATTCATGAACCTCAAGGAATTATTCCTTGAGTTCACCTATCCCAATGGACTTATGGATAGGTTGGGTAATACCCTTAATGGGGTAGGGACATTCATGGGGAAATTAGATATGTTCCACCAATCCCTAAGCCATTCGAAAAGTCCCTTGATAAATTTGGGTTATCTAGGCATCCCTAAACATAAATAACCTAATATTTGTGCTTTAGTGCCTTGTTGACCAAGAGTGGGCCTATTGTGGCCATTAAAAACAATTAAAGAAAGAAAATAAAACCATAACCAATGAATTTATAAAAAAAATCTCCTCTAACATCTTTTGTTCATTCGCTAAATGTTAAACATTATTGTTTGGAACACAAAGTATTGTTTGCAACCCATATCAACATTTCTAATAATTCCTTTATTTGTTTGTGCTGAGAGAGATTTTTTTATGTTGAGACGAACTTTTAGAGTTGATATAATTAAGTTTGAATACAAAAAAAGTGTGTTGTTAAGAGGATGTGTGATTTTCTATTTTTACATCTCTTGGAGGTAGAGTGTTACTTTAGAGTTAGGAAAATTGTTGTTTGGAGCAATTTTGTTGCTTTGGAGACAATTGTTTGATTGCATTGTGATGGATTGGAGATTAAAATGATTTGTGTTTGGGCCCTTGGGAATATTTCCATTTTGAAATTAGACTATGTACTTACTCATTTATGTATAATATTTTATAGAAACAAAGATGGTATATATTTTATGTTTGTTAAAATTTTAAGATTTCTATGATTTTTTTTGGAAATTTTAATAATTTTTTTCTTAAATGTTCTTTTCATTCATTGTTTTTGCTTCTTGGAACTTTGGGGTGTAACCTAACCATTCCTAATGTTAATTTCCTTCCAATATCAATTCTCTAGAAACTTGTGCAACTATTCTTAAACATGATTAATGACATCACTACTAGCTTATGTTCAAGTTTTAGCGCACTTATTTTCTCAAAGTCAATTACAATAGTTGACAACATAGATTATACTTGCCACTATGATCTGATTCTTCATCTTGTCCTAATGATGAACCACACAGGTTGGTTCGAAACGCGTTGACCTAAATCTTCCAATGTGATTTCTTCCTAAAATGTTTCAAATATTCAACATAGATTATATTTAAATGTTCAATATGTAATGGGTATAATAAATGATTGTGATGCTTCTCTGTCAAATATTTTGGTGTTATGTTTTTTTGTGTAAGCTAAGTAGGGCTTTTGTAATAATTGAAGGAAAACAAATACGTAGACTATGTTGTTGGTTTGTCACTAGGGAAGCCATATTTTATTTCCTCAGGAAAAAAACATAATTTAATTATCAAAGTGATAGAAAAATACATTTCGTTAATACATGTAAAGAATTTATTCAAATGATAAATGTATCTTCAAAGATATTTCCCATAGTGTGACATGATAGCCATCATACAAAAATGTGTCAAAAATCAATGTCTACTATAGTTAGTGCTATCATAAAAAATGCATATGTGTCAATATATGATTAAAAAAATAACATTTAAATTTCATGTTGATGATGAGTTATATAGAGTAGTGGTTAGAGAAAAAATAACAACATTATTTGATGGTGTTCCCTTTGATCAAGGGCCAGTGGTAGAATTTGTAAGAAAGGTCATTTTGTGTTTTTGTGATCAACTATGTCCCACGAGCCATCAAAATTGCCTTCTTAGAGAGGGTGTTTGAGGTGGTGTTCTGCTCCTTGTAAACATCTGAGGCAAAGAAATGTGTGAGAGAGGATTTCAAGAAGAATATTTCATCCATGAAAGGCAAAATCCTTTGATTGTGACATCTAAATGAGCCATTTATCTAATTGACAACTAACTAGGAATCCCCAAAAACTTGAATAGAGAGGATACCTATTTCAATAGAGAAAATCAACATATGTTTGAGGGGAATGAGTTCAAAAAAATTGTTGGTTTTCTCTCCTAAACCCATTTTGATATGGAAGTAATGGTTTTCTTCTATGTACATAATTGCACCCCCACTAGAAACTTTTGGTTCTCCATGTGAAGCATTATAAAAAAAGGCACAAGGTTTGGTTTCATTGATATGGAGGTTGGAAATTTTTTTGTTGTGCCACAATACCTTGGGTTTGAGTTGTAGATTTAAGATAACAAGTGATTGAGATGTGGTGACCTCTAGGGAGATTAGGTGATTATTGAAAATGACTTTGTTTCTGGAAATCTAGATGCCCCAACATTATAGGATAGGAAAGACTATGTATTCTTTGACCTCTCTATTAGTATACCAAAGCTACCAGGTCTCCATGAGACTCCCCACCCCCCCGTCCATTAATAAGCTTGTCCAAACTTGGATGAAAGAACCTTCCATAAGAGCTATGTGTATGAGCATTAGATCAAAAGATGGGATGTGGAATCATCATAATTTTTGTAGAGGCTACACCATCCAAGCCCTTCCGTTCTTTGTCTTCGATGTAAAAAGTACCATGTTGGTATCTTATTTTCCAAAGAACACCACATAAACAATCTGGTTTTGGCCAGGAATTTGAGCTTCCTAGCTTTTTTCCACTAGTCCTTCTGAATTTCCAGGATTGGTTTTGCCATAAGGAAAGAGTAACCCAATTTAATAGTGTAGATCCCATAGGGGGAGTGTATCCATCCTAGTTCATCAGGTTCACCATTCAGGCGAATGTGGGCATCCCTTAAAGCTCACATATAGGTAAACAAATGTTCTCTAAAGCCCCGAGGGAGGTTTAGCTAACATCCGGT
Organism: Pinus taeda; assembly: GCA_000404065.3. Taxonomy (NCBI): domain Eukaryota; kingdom Viridiplantae; phylum Streptophyta; class Pinopsida; order Pinales; family Pinaceae; genus Pinus; species Pinus taeda. The sequence continues at coordinate 78,966 of APFE030503270.1, read as the reverse complement.
AAGCCATAGTTGTTCTCTAAGAATGTTCTATATAGGGATTTCAACTTGATTAAGTGTGAAGAGGCCCCTGACATGTAGAAAAGAAATGAGCTGCTCATGGAGTTGATGGGAATTGTTTCATTCAACACACGGGTCCACTCTAAGATGAAGTGGAGAGCCATCCCAAACCTTCCAGTCCATACCATCTTCAACAAGAGGAAGGATGTGATAATAACTCACCAGATGATGGAGACATTATACCTATTCTTGTTATGGATTCTGATCTAATATTAAATAGAGAGGGGGAAGATATGTTTCCTATGTATGAAAGAAGTTCATAAACATTGGATTGAGATTTTGCACCATCCTACCTTCGCATCGAGAGCTTGAGAGAAGAAAGGGAGGTGTTTTATACCCTTGACCCCCAAGCCTTGGGGGTGACAATTGTTTCCCATTTGACCCATTGAAAAACATACTATTCCATAGAACCTTCCCATGGAAAGTTGTAGCAAAGCTTTCTGATCTTCTTTAGAACTCCTTTGGGATCCAGGATAGAGACATTCAGTGGACTGGAATGGCTTCCAGGATAGATTTAATAAGTACCAAGAATCATAGTCTTGATAACCATTTCATGCTCCAAGAATTCAAATTCTTTTCAATTCTGTCTAAAATCCATAACCAATCAAAATTCGTATAATATTTTGGTTTTAGGAGGAATCCCAAATATTTGAGTCCATTCTTCCCATTAGCCAAAACAAAAGGGAATAAGTCCTAATAAAACCTCAACTCATCATCAAATAATATAAAGTGAGTTAGAAAATATTAGTGATCATGCCTATAACCTATTTAAAAAGGGTTGTAGCATACTTGATGACCCTCGCATCCCTTCTGAAGCCATTATTCAAAATGGAAATGTCGTCAACGAAGAGAAGACGGGTGATATGTAGGCTAGGGGCTATCTTGATTCCTTATAGTCCACCTCTTTGGTGAGATTCCACTAGGGATCTGTTGAGTCCCTCTACAACCAATAATAAAAGGAGGGGAAAGAGAGGGTAGCCTTGTCTAAGTCCTCGTTCCACCCAGAAAAAAGAAGAAGTTGAACCATTGATAAACACAACAAGATAAACTGTGGAGATGTAACGAATAATCCATTTAAAAAAATCAAACCTGAATTCCATATGAGTAAGTAGGATTCAAAAGTAGATCCATAGTACTCAGTAAAAATCTTTTGAGAGATCAATTTTTAGGATAGTGCCCTTCAATATTCGTTGCTTAAGTCTATTGAGTCCTTCTTGGGCCACACCAACAACTTTTGAATTTGTCTCCCTTCCAGGAAGAAAATTGTTCCTTTTAGATGGAATTGGAAAGGATGGGTTTGTCTTTATGCGATGATTTTTGTGATGACCTTGTAAATTCAATTGCACAATGAGATATGGTGGAAATCATCAAACATGGATGGATTGTCCACTTTAGTAATTAAAGTTATGAAGGTATAGTTGAAGGAGGATTAAATATGGCATGATGTTCTAGATTCCTTAATAACTCCGAGGAGGTCCTTGCCCAAGATATCAAAGAGTCCCAAAAAAATTCAACATACCTCTTATTTAGGCCTGGACTTTTGTCCGTCTAAAAATTTCCTAGCACCTTCCTAATTCCATCCATTGTAACAATCTCCTTTCGATGTTCATTGTTTCCATTCACAATGAAATCAGGGAAGTAGAGGGATAATTAGGCCACCTCGACTATGCTAACCAAATGTGGTTCCTTGAAAATATTTCCAAAATGGTTTTTCCCAAGCTTTTCCATGTCCTCAAAAGATGAGACACTATTCCCTTCAGGGTCATTTAGTTTCCAAATTGGGTTGCACATCTTCCTCCCTTTAGCGTATGTTTGGAAGAATTTGGTGTTCCCATCCCTAGTGTCCAACTATAAGGAACAAATTTTGAGTCTCCAAGTGAATTTTATATTTGCCAGAAGGATTTTCCTTCTCCCTTATAAACTTAATAACTTTTCTTTTGATTCCACTGATTCAAAGCCTTGTGCAACTTCCTCAAATATGGCCTTGAGTTCTTCCTCCACCCATTTGAGTTCCTATGAATCCCTCTTCTATTTGTTCACCAACCACTTTATGGTTGCTTCTTTTATAATTTTTAGGTTAAGAGCAAATTGGTCTCCAACATATACAACCAAGAGGGGATTTTAGGGCCACCAAGCTATTTGGAATAACTCCAAGAAACCTTCATATTTAAGCCATATAGAGTTAATTGTAAAGGATTTTGTTGGGTTGTGTCCCATTATATTTATCTCTAGAAAAATAGAGGAGTTATCTGAGCCCATGCCTTCCCCAATCCATTATCTAATTAAAGACATTTGCTCCACCAACTGATCTAGTCTCTTGGAAACTTTGTCCTCTACCATTCTTTTATCCCTCCAAGTAGGTTTAATATTTATAGGTTCTATGTGAATATGGATGTGCTCAATCAAGAGCCTAGCGAAGAAGGCCATATTAGGGTCATATTATTCTTGGGGTTCCCAACTCTCCGCAACACCAAGAGAGAAGTTTAGGTCCCCACCAATGATGAGGGGGGAACCAAACTTGTAACAAAAAACAATGTTTTTTTCCAACATGTCTGAGAGGAATGATTGGTCTTAAAGTCATAATAGATAAGTTAAAATATAATATATAAATGCCTTAAATGACTATTCCTGGAGATATGTGTTATCACTCAGGTTGTCCGTAGGCTCCTAATAGGGATACGGCCGAGGTAGCCACAAACCAATCTTTGGATTGCAGGTTCTAGCCCACCTGCAATCGGAGAGGGCTCTCTCTTTATGATTCAACTTTTGTTGATGATTTTAGGCTAGCTTTCTGGCTTCAAGGGAGTGTTGTTTGTGATTGGATGGAAGGTAGGATTCTCGAACAAAGAGGCAAGGTAAGGTGTGATAAGTTTCGAACCATTGGGCATGGAGTCACGAATTGAGGCTTGCGAGCATTTTCTTGGTCACAAGGGGATACGGAGCGGGATAGCCACACAGGATGCAATTATCGGTTTGCTGAAAGTACGGAATGAACATCAAGGATGAAAGGCAAAGGAGAATCATTTCATCATGCTGAAAAAGAGGAGAAATCGATGAATGGGATCCAGGAGCAATTAAGAATTCCTAAACATGCACTCATATGTGAAAGAAACAGCGTAAACAAGATCATTTAAGTATACATGCTCATAACTATTTCTGAAGAAAACATCGAGAAATGCAGAAATTGAACTTAAGGTGTAATGAAACAAATCTTAAGCTATTCTTTTTTCCTGCAATTTAGAAGGCAGAATGGTGGTAAAAAACATAAAAGTAAATAGAGGAGAGAAACACTTATTGAATCATGTAGAAGCACAGGAATTCCGTAATCATTCCTTGGCCAAGAGAAAACATCAAGTAGTTTCGCAATCCATGCTTTCAACAATCTTTGCTTATGGAAATTATGACAGTTACAGTGCGAGTCTCTGCTCAAAGAAAATGCTGGAAAGGAGACTGACCAACTACTACTACCAACCAACCAACCCCTCACAACATTGTTCAGGGTGGTATTTATAAGCAAAATATCGGAAAGACATCATTACAACTGACCTAAACAGGTCTGCTAGAAAACTCTTCGAAAATCTAAGTGTTGCTGGAATTAAATGCAAGTAAATCTTTTGACTGCGCTAGGGGCAACTGAATCAGAAAGGTGACAATGTGGCCCTTGGGGGCTAGATGTGGTGCTGCTAGAATGATTATGCTTTGGGAACTATAATTCTGCTCTGGTGTAAATTAAATGTGCAATAATTACGATTTGAGGGTTTCAAGTGGCTTCACCCTCTTTCTTCGAATCTGCTGGAAGTTATTAAATGTTCTCCTGCTTCGGTCCGCTGCTCAAGATTTTCACTGATACTCTTTGCCGCTACATTGATGGCTTTCGCCGTCGACTGATACTCTTTGACACGCTTGATGCCTGATGATTTAATCTGATACACTTTAAACTCTGTCACTGATCTACTGTTGTCTTTAAACCGGATCACTTTGGCACGATCTGGCGATTTTCAGGCTTTTTCGGCGCGTAATGGGCTAAGAAATCAAAAGATTCCCCGAAGATTCCTCGAAACGGCCTATTTCCCATAGCGATGCGCGATTGCCTTTCTCATTGCCGATTTCCTATAGTCATGGTCCCCTAGTCATAGTCCCCTAGTCATAGTCCCCTAGGCATAGTCCCCATCATAGCCAGCTGGTCATATCCAATAGCCAAAGCCATAAGGTTATAGCCAGTCGTAGCCACTTGTAATAGCCAATGATAGACGGTAGTCCTTGCCAGGAGTACTTTCCAGTCATATCCAGTCAGTCATAGCAGCAGTAAACAATCATAGCAGTAGACGATCATTGCTGATCATTGCCACTCATAGCCAGTTCTCATTGACACTAGTCATAGCCGGGAGTCATAGACGGGAGTCATAGCTGGGAGTCCTTGATGATCATTCCCTGGTGTCATTGCCAATAGTCAATCACTGTAAGCCGGTTATAACCAGGAGGTTGATAGCCAGTATCATTAACAGGAGATCAATAGCCATCATTGCCAGGAGAGGAGGTGGGTGGGTGTAAATAGGAAAAGGAGAAAAGAAATAAAGGTCCCAGAGGGGCTTGTGGTTCCTAGTGCAAGGAAAAAGCGTAATTACATATAATAAAACACTCTGCTTTGACATCATTTGACTCATTCCCTCTCTCTCTACCATTAATCACGATGCGAGTCACTAACTACCTGGGCATGGTTGTATTTAGTTATATATTGAGCATGTGTGGAAGTGCGGCTTCATAAAATAGAGGATTCAGATGCTGCGCGTAATGACATATATAATGAATGAATGTACATGCATAATGACATAGAGAATATATGCTTTGGAGGAGGTTTTCACAATTTCTCTCTCTCCCTCTCCCTCTCCTTAACAGTCGAGCACTAAAGGTCCTTATGGTCGAGCACCTAAAGGGTCCTTTTGGTCGAGCACCTAAAGGTCACTATTCTTGCCATTTTAGGAGGCAAAGGAATTGGTAATCATGAGAAAGGGTCGTGGCAAGTTCCAAATGTTTGAAAGAAACCTAAGGGTTTGGGCATAGCTACTGACATGAAGAATCCTTCAGTAAGCCTCACTGATATACCCTCTAACTATGTGGGTCCTGTGATAGCCCAATAGACCACTTATTCAGTTGCTAAAGTAACAAAGGTCCCAATGGTAGAATATTTGTATATTACCATACACAATAAATGGGTTAACAAAGGCTCAGGAGAAGGCGGAATAACAAAAAGGGAAAACCCGCGAAATGAAGTTCATTCCACTGATCCTCCAAGCGAGGGAGATAAACAACGGGTCACCTCCTCAGTAGGACATTCTCATCCCCCACCTGAGGAAGGATGGCTCACCTGAGGTAGGAAGGTGAGGAAGGAAATGAAAAAGAAAATGAAGAGGGTTATAAGAAAAGGAAAGATGAAAGTGAGCCCTCAAAAGAAGATATAGATCCTAAGAAGGCATGGAAAGAAGAAGAGTATAAACCATCAAGTTCAATTCCTCACCATATGAATAGTGAGTCCCTACCAGGCCTTTGGTCCCTTTGTTCACTTTGTTTAGGTAAAAACAGAAAGGAAGGTGACTTCACTTTGTTGTTAGGCCCCAACCATCACTTTCTTTAGGCATAAGATTCTGGTGGACTTCCTCAGCATCACATTAGCCGCCCGGGCCCGCCATTTCTATATTTCCCGCCTTACTAAAAGACCCATTCCCTTCCCCTCACTCCGTTTTGGTTATTCCCACCACCACTTACATCCGTATCCCTCTCATGGTTCGGTCACAGTCAATCCCTCCCTTTGTTCATTTCACCCGGCTAGCGTAGAGGAACAAGCGCGAGAACTAGCTAGCGAGGTGGGGATGATGGCCTAGGGGACTATTGTACAGGAATAAGCTTATAAGCCAAACTCTTATCGTAAAGGAGGGAGGGCTTATCAGCCCATCAATAGAAGTACGAGAAGAGGTAGACCAGCCCAAGAACTATCACGAGGTAAGGATGCTTCCCAGCCCAAGAACTATCACGAGGTACAGGACACTGCTTATCAGCCCGACCACCATCTAGCGAGGGTAGTCCGAGGTTGACCAGCCCAGCTAGCGAGAATGCTTCCCAGCCCAACAACTAGCACGAGGTAAGTATGATAACCAGTCCAACTCGACTAGCATGAGTCCCAGTTGACAGATTATAACTAGACTATTTGGATGGGTTCGTTCCCAGTGATTCTACCAACTAGCTATTGGTTTAATAGCTCTGGTTCTTATTCTTTTTCTTTTTCATCTTCTCGTGACTAGACTATTAGTTCAGCGAGCAATAGATTGTCCATGGTTAAGCGAGCAACGGTTCAGCAATGTTTAAGCAAGCAACTGGTTCTTTCCTTAGCTGTCTCAGGTGCCCTTCCACCTGCCAGAGCCACCTAGGTAGGAATCCTAATAGAAAGGCCACTAAGATACCTTCTTCATAGACACGTGCAATATCCTATGCCTTCAGCTTAAATAAATGATCTACGGGATCTTCCATCTAAAAGAGCAAGGTGTCTCAATTAGATTTCCGGTCCTAGTCTTGGCACGTACCACCCCGAAAGGATGGGCCTATTGCTAAACGGGTTGTGACCGTGTCCGTTATAAAAGGATTTCAAGTTCCCTAAATGTCAAGCTCTATGTTTCAATGTAAATGGTTATGGGGAGTGATTTGGATGCCTAGCCTCCCCCCCGATTTCTCTCTGTCCAGATAACCCTATGAGCCCTTCCTTCTTTCCTTTCTTTCTCGAGCACGTTCGTTAACAAGTTCTAGTTCTAAAGAAGAGCCAAAAGTAGGGTTGTGAAATAATAGCTATAAGCAGCAGCAGTTTATGAAGACAAGTCCCTTTCCTATGCATATTCCACAAAATATTCCGGTGGGGTCTGAATCATGTAAATAGGCATGGGTTGACCCATCAAAACTTAGATTAATAAGAAATTGGGGTTGGTTCCAATCCCTTCATTTCAGTGAATCTTCATGGAAAAAGATCGGCATACTCACGAAGTAGAGATACAATCCCTGTTACCATATGCTCATCCTAGTAATCCCCTATAACATATAGTTTCGACTCATCCTTGGTCCCAATGTTAGCCTGCTTTGTTCACAATGGCTCATGGTAATACATTGGATTGTTGGAATCCCCTGTGTCATATACTATGTGGTGTCTTTATGTTTCTTCGAACCACAGATGCTAAAGCCCCTTTACAGGGTATACATCTATGGGGTCTCCTTTTGTAGGTACTGCAACTACAGGGTCGGCCTCTGTGTGGACTTCCTATGTGGGGTCTTCCTCTATGGAATCCCCCTCTACGGAACCTACATTCAGACACTATGGGTGGTCCATATGTGGGAAACACTATATGTACTGAATTACCCTTACAAATTTTGTATTCTCCCCACACTGACTGACAAGAGTTCTATCACTTTACCGTAGCTTCTCTTCTAGGCGATGAGTATAAAGCCAAGCTCGGTAACTAGGCAATTAGCTAGGCTGATTAGCGCAGTTGAATAATCCAGTTGAATAACGCAACAGCCACGGTCGAAGCCATAGTTGAGTATCCAGGCATCCCAGTGGAGTAGCGATACAGTTAGCCCAGCCCATCTATGACAGGCATCGAGTGCATTTCAACCTGGATCAACTGTTGGATCGAAACTTGGCATCAAGTACCGGCATCCTGTCATCGAATCACCACTTGGCAATCATAGGGAAACTATCTGGAAGGGTATAGTTCAGTAAAGAGAAAATCCATTTTGGATGTCTGATGAGGGAAACATTGCGTAGACCTAATAAATAGTCTAAAAGGCCATTTGTGTGCATTTTACGGCTACTTGACATACCCAAGCTGGAAGCGGAGTCTCGCGCTAATCGCGCATCGGAAACTGCCTTTGTTTCTTGTTCTGGAGCTCTGAAGTGCGATTTTTCTTCCTGCGCGAAGTTTTGGCTTTCTGGCTGTTGACGTCAGCATGACGTCGGCTGTATGGCGGATGACGTCAGCAGTGGTGGGTCCCTAGTACAGAATGACATGGTGAGGTGCTGATATTGGAGGTAATGTGATGAACTAGCTCCGATGAAAGCGCAATATCGCATCGGCGGGGAACGGAGGGTGCTTGAGTTGGGCATTTGGCACTTGCGACCGCTGACCGCCAATATCACGATATCGCGTCGGGTGGTGACGGATGGGTCATAACTTGCATGAAGGGGAAAGTGCGATCTTGCGATGCGATCTGGCTTTAAGGTTCTGCGGAGTGTAGGTTTTGGGCAGAAAGAGAAAGTAGGTGGGTACGAACGGCATTTGAGGTTTCGGAAGGGGTCCGATTACCTCAGAGGGATTTTATACTCTGGAAGGAGTCCATTATATCTGGGAGATGGTTTGGAGGTTAAGGGTTCTTGCTTAGTTTCTGGTAAACTGAGCAATTCCCGGGGGTGCTTATGGTTATTTTCAACCAGGGGGAGGGATATTACATAGGGGAAATTTACTTAATATTAATAGGGGGATGGGAAGAATAGGGAGCTAAATAATAATGTTAGTGGTTAATATGGAGGTGGTAAGAAAGCACTAAGTTCAGGAGAGCTTAGGCTGTTATAAGAGGGGTAGAACCATGCTTTAGAGAAAGTATGGAACAACTTTGAGTAAAGCAGATCTTTACTCAAGCTGGTGTTATGAAAATGATGGAATTTAAGAGGTGTCAAGCAGATCATGACCTCTTTTGGGGAAGTTATTTAATGATTGGGGAAAGCAGAGAAGGGGAGTTAGTTATACCTCTTTTGAGCTTCTCGCATAGAATTTCTTGCTGATTGTGTCCTGAATGAGATGACACCTGAAAGTCTGGAACTGATCAGCGATTAGGATTCAGCAACCTCAGAACTACCTACCCAGCCTACTTACCTAGTATTTTTTCTTCTTTTGATTTGGTTGCACTTAGACTTGCAAACCCATCATTCATTTTTCTTTTGATGCTTTCCTATCTACTACTACCCTTATTTCTTCCAAGGGCCCAGATTAAGCTGTTGGGCTCCTCTGTTTCTCTACCTATCTAAGAATCTGCCAAGATTAAACTGTTTGGATAGATTTGCATTCTCTACATTCTAAAACAGGAAATTTAAACCTAGGGAGACCAAGATTAAGCTGTTTGGACCTCCCTTTAACTGAAACATTGGCGATACCGGGATAACTTTACAAAATTCGGAAGGAAATTGAATGAACTTGATGTAGCCTTCTTCATTTGGAGACTGTTAAGCAAATATGGAGCATTGCAGCATGCAAAGTACGACATATTTGGCCTGTAAAATGTCAATCATGAAATATGAATAACCTGCTGCAGCAGGAAGCTAACAATGGATCCACTTGGGGATGGCTTCTCCTTGCGAGAAGTCAAGAGCAGCATGTCAGAATGCCTTGATCTTTAGTTGGCCGTCTTCTTGCAAAATCGTCTTCTCCGGCTGCCTTATTTCTCCTACCTACCTACTCTAACCAGCACTTACTTTGCCGTTAGGTGAGATCAAACAACTAGTGCAGCCATTTAATCAACTGAAAAACAGGATGAACTTGCTGACTGATGGTCTCTGAACGTAAAAGCATGATTCGGGTATATGCCCTCATAATCAAAGTTGTGGCATATAACTGTTGCTGTTGATGTATTTGGCCTTCACTGAGAAAGCATGCTAAAGAACTTGGGTCAAGCAGAAGTTCCATGTAGTCTTCAATAGGATCAATAAATTCATCATGTGAGAGAACTTCTTCTGGGTCTTCTTGATCAGATGGAGCGGCTTCGTCCTCGGTGGTAAGCCTGGAAGCTAACCCTTATGTCTCTGTCTTGACAATAGAATCATACAGAGTTTGTAAGTCCGCAGGTAACAGTATTTCCTCCTGAGCTAGAGAAGGGAGACTTCGGCATAATTCTGGGTCTTCTTGGTTAGATGGAGTAGTTGCATCTTCGGTAATGAGCCTAGCAGCTAGTCCTTCTGTCTTTGCCTTGAAACCCAGATCATACTCAAACTGTAATTCAGGAAATAGCATTATTTCCCTGTGGACCGGGGGAGGAAGATTTTGGTAAAATTCTCTAGGGTCGCGGAAGTTCTATGATTGTATCTGAGCTTCCAAGAGTTCAATTTCATTCTCATATTTTTCAGCAACTAACTCAAGGAAGAGCTTATTCTGATCACCTGGTATCTTTGATAATACTGCTCTGAAAAATTCTTCATTAAGCTCAAACTCTGATAAAATTTCTCTGCATTCATCTAAAGCTTCATCAAATGGAAGACCCTCCCAGAAATCAGTCATTCTCTCTCACTGTTAATACTTGGGGACATGGAATACTTTGGCTATAAAGTTGGTTCGTTCCTCAGTGGAGCCTTTGATTGAAATTGAAGTGGAGTCGCCAGGTGGATGCCTAGACTTTGAAGTGCCTGATCTCTGTCCACCATCAAAGACCAGAACTAAGCATGACAAACTCTGAAGAATAGGAGCACTTTCTCCAGTGGGGTTTACAAAAATGAACAAAGCACTTGAATCCCCAGTGGAGTACACAGGTACAGGTCAACCGAAGCTTTTACAAGTCGGTTTCTTCCTCTGTAGAGCTGCAGACTGGTTTAATGAATTTATCTGAGGAGGTCCCCAGTGGAGTCGCCATTATGTTAACACTTAGGTTGTCCCTAGGCTCCTAATAGGGATACGACCGAGGTAACCACAAACCAATCTTTGTATTGCAGGTTCTAGCCCACCTGCAATCGGAGAGGGCTCTCTCCTTATGATTCAACTTATGTTGATGATTTTAGGCTAGCTTTCTGGCTTTAAGGGAGTGTTGTTTGTGATTGGATGGAAGGTATGACTCTCGAACAAAGAGGCAAGGTAAGGTGTGATAAGTTTCAAACCATTGGGCATGGAGTCATGGATTGAGGCTTGCGAGCGTTTTCTTGGTCACAAGGGGATACGAAGCGGGATAGCCACACAAGATACAATTTTTGGTCTACTGAAAGTATGGAATGAACATCAGGGATGAAAGGCAAAGGAGAATCATTTCATCATGCTGAAATGGAGGAGAAATGGATGAATGGGATCTAGGAGCAATTAAGAATTCCTAAACATGCACTCATATGTGAAAGAAACAACGTAAACAAGATCATTTAAGTATACATGCTCATAACTATTTCTGAAGAAAACATCGAGAAACGTAGAAATTGAACTTAAGGTGTACTAAAACAAATCTTGAGCTATTCTTTTTTCCTGCAATTTAGAAGGCGGAACGGTGGTAAAAAACATAAAAGTAAACAGAGGAGAGAAACACTTATTGGATCATGTAGAGACGCAGGAATTCCGTAATCATTCCTTGGCCAAGAGAAAACATCAAGTAGTTTCACAATCCATGCTTTCAGCAATCTTTGGTTATGGAAATTATGACAGTTACAGTGCGATTCTCTGCTCGGAGAAAATGTTGGAAAGAAAAACCGACCAACTACTACTACCAACCAACCAACCCCTCAGAATATTGTTCAGGGTGGTATTTATAAGAAAAATATCAGAAAGACATCATTACAACCGACCTAACAGGTCTGCTAGAAAACTCTTCAAAAATCAAAGTGTTGCTGGAATTAAATGCAAGTAAATCTTTTTGGCTGCGCTAGGGGTAGCTAAATCAAAAAAGGTGACAATGTTGCCCTTGGGGGCTAGATGCGGTGCTGCTGGAATGATTGTGCTTTGGGAACTGCAGTTCTACTCTGGGGTGAGTTAAATGTGCAATAACTATGATTTGAGAGCTTCAAGTGGCTTCACCCTCTTTCTATGAATCTGCTAGAAGATATTAAATGTTCTCCTGCTTCGGGCCGCTGCTCAAGATTTTCACTGATACTCTTTGCCGCTACATTGATGGCTTCCGCCGTCGAATGATACTCTTTGACACGCTTGATGCCTTATGATTTGATCTGATACAATTTAAACTCTGTCTTTGATCTGCTTCTGCTTTAAACCGGATAATTTTGGCATGATCGGGCGATTTTCGGGCTTTTCGGTGCACAAGGGGCTAAGAAATCAAAAGATTCCCCGAAGATTCCTTGAAACGGCCTATTCACGCTAATCGCGCATCGAAAACTGCCTCTGTTTCTTGTTCTGGAGCTCTGAAGTGCGATTTTTCTTCCTACGTGAAGTTTCGGCTTTCTGGCTGCTGACGTCAGCATGACGTCGGCTGTACGGCGGATGACGTCAGCTGTGGTGGGTCCCTGGTACAGAATGACATGGTGAGGTGCTGATGTTGGGGGTAATGCGATGACTTAGCTCCGATGCGATCACAATATCGCATCGGCGGGGAATGGAGGGTGCTTATGTTGGGCATTTGGCGCTTGCGACCGCTGACCGCCGATATCGCGATATCGCGTCGGGTGGTGCCAGATGGGTCATTACTTGCATGGAGAGGAAAGCACGATCCTGTGATGCGATCTGGCTTTAAGGTTCTGCGGAGTGTAAGTTTTGGGCGGAAAGAACAAGTAGGTGGGTGCGAAGGGAATTTTGTGGTTTCGGAAGGGGTCCAATTACCTGAGAGGGATTTTATACTCTGGAAGGAGTCCATTGTATTTGGGAGATGGTTTGAAGGTCAAGGGTTCTTGCTAAGTTTCAGGTAAACTGAGCAATTCTTGGGGGTGATTATGGTTATTTTTCAACCAAGGGGAGGGATATGTATACAGGGGATATTTACTTAATCTTATTAGGGGGATGGGGAAATATAGGGAGCTAAATAATAATGTTAGTGGTTAATATGGAGGTGGTAAGAAAGCGCTAAGTTCAGGAGAGCTTAGGCTATTACAAGGGGGTAGGACCATTCTTTAGAGAAAGTATGGAACAACTTTGAGTCAAGCGGATCTTTACTCAAGCTAGTGTTATGAAAATGACGGAAATTAAGAGGTGTCAAGCAGATCTTGACCTCTTTTGGGGAATTTAGTTAATGATTGGGGAAAGCAGAGAAGGGGAGTTATTTATACCTCTTTGAGCTTCTCGCACACCATTTCTTGCTGATTGTGTCGTGAATGAGATGACACCTGAAAGTCTGGAATTGATCAACAATTAGGATTCAACAACCTCAGAACTACCTACCCAGCCTACTTATCTAGCATTTTTTCTTCTTTTGATTTGGGTGCACTTAGACTTGCAAACCCATCATTCATTTTTCTTTTGATTCTTTCCTATCTACATACTACCCTTATTTCTTCCAAGGGCCCAGATTAAGCTGTTGGGCTCCTCTGCTTCTCTACCTATCTAAGAATCTGCCAAGATTAAACTGTTTGGACAAATTTGCATTCTCTACATTCTAAAACAGGAAATTTAAACCTAGGGAGACCAAGATTAAGCTGTTTGGAACTCCCTTTAACTGAAACATTGGCGATACTGGGATAACTTTACAAAATTCGGAAGGTAATTGAATGAACTTGAAGTAGCCTTCTTCGTTTGGAGACTGTTAAGCAAATATGGAGCATTGCAGCATGAAAAGTACGACATATTTGGCCTTTTAAATGTCAATCATGAAATATGAATAACCTATTGCAGCAGGAAGCTAACAGGAGGAATGATCTAGGGGATCCAAAATATGCTCAAAAATCAAAGTGATCAAATTCTCCCGAGACTAGTGCCAAATTGTAGATGTCGTCATTTTGATTCCAATGATGCTTTAATCACCTCAATCTGACATCATATGAGGAAGTTATCACATTATAAAGTTTTTAGCAAGTAATAAAAAAGTAAACTTGCAGGCTTGAGTAGGCGATGTATGGTTTTGATGTGGCATTCTGTACACTGGCATGGTGCTGATGTTTGTAGGGTGACTTTGTAGTATGGAGAAAATTTGGAAGGGACACGTGGCTCAGACGTATTGGTCCAATTGACATGATTTGATTGGTTGGTATTGATTTGGTTTGGGCCAATCATAGAGTGACATGTAAACTAATCAAGGGGTGCCACGTGGCACTCTGGATGAAGTCAAAATTTGGTTAAGGACTGAATGAGCCTCCATGAGGTTTGACCCATGACCTCCAGCAACACAATCCACCATTCCACTGTTACACCATGTTGTTTATTGTTATAACAATGTCTAGAGGGTTTTATTTCAATTGATAAGGTTGATGTGTTGAGGTGAGGGTCAGGATGACAGGCTCACCTAACCAGGCCAACCCCAAGTCCTATGTTGGTATGGTTACTGTTGGGCACTAGAGAAGGTATGTTGTTTTCATTTACTTTGTTATCTTTTCTTCAAAACTCACAACCTTTTCACATCATGAGCTAGGCATATGAAAAAAGAATATGATAGAATCTAGAAGATTTATATGTAATATTAAATAACTAACAATTATCCTTTTCTATGTAGAAAGAGGAGAAAATGGAAGACATTCATGCAAAAGGAAATTGAATTTTTGCAGAACCTGCAAGAATATCACTGCATAGCAAGAGGGAGACAGATAGAAGTCACTAACGACATAATCATAGAAGTTTCGGGACTACCAACCATTGGATTTGTGTGGACTCTGAAGAAATTAAGGCTGTAGGACGCCATCAAAATCTTCCAAGATGAAGGTCGAAACCTGACTTGAAGTAGAAAGGGAGTTCTACCAGTAGCCTTGGGAGAACCTTCGATAGAATTGGCAAAGATCATTTAGCATTACATTACCTGTGAAAGTAGAAAAGACGTGGTAAGACCACACCACCTTAAGCTTTTATCTGTATTAAAACAGAAATGTACTGTGAATTTGCCTACATTTTAAAATTCTTTACTACATGATGTTGCCCGAAGCATGAAGAAATCCTGCCATGTAAAATCAGTAGTAAGTCATCACAGGTTGATATGATTGATAGTTAGCTACAGTCTTTCTCAGGAACAAAGAAGCTGGGAAGAACAAATTTTTACAAGAGACAGGGGACTGGCTTTGCCAACCCCCAAACGAAAGTATACTGCAAGTACATCAAATAGACCATTGAAATGGAGGAAATCCATCAGATTGGCATGGATAAGAGGGAGGCTGGGAAATTCCCAAGGAAACACTAGTCAACCCATGAAAGTAGTTGATTCGGGGGACGAGCAACCCCCGCAATTGGAAGGAGGAGAGGACGAAAGAGAATTGATTGATGAGGTAGAAATAGAGGGAGAGATTGAACAATCTGGTTAGGTTGAAAAAGAAACAAAGCAATGTGAGGAAAGCCCATTGCAAAATCCACTACAAGAGGATGAATTGGCCTAGATTTTGGCCAACATGGGAGAATATACTCAACCTCTCAGCCCAGTAAACCTCCACACTGAGGAAGAGCCACAAGATCACTCTGTTCATGATAAGAGTGCATCCGAGGAGTTATGCAACGAGGAAGAAGAAGAAGAGAATCACTCCAATCATGATGAAAGTGAATCTGGAGAGAAAAATTATGAAGATGAAGAAGAGGAACAATTTGTTCCAAGCTAGAATACACCAGAATAATTTGATGAGGAAGAGAGGGGGGAAGAAGAAGTTACCCAGAGGATTGCAAAGCAAGCTAGGGTTTCTACCCTCGAACAACCCGATCAACAGAATAATGAGGAAGCACCCCAAGAGAAAAATCAAGAAATTGGTTAATGAGAAACTCCAGGCCTGAGAAAAAACGGCTGTTCCTTCCAATAAAACAGAAGAAACCAAAATATAATGAAAGGAACATCAAATACTGCTTAATGTAATTGCATGACTTTGACAACAAATCAGGATTCTAAAGATGGGGAAGAGAGAAAAAAGGACCTCGGTTGTAAGGCATGCAACCACTCCAGTGAAAACCCTTAGGAAAAATGTTAAGAGGACTCAGGTCCAGCCTACTATTCAAAATCAAAAGGAATGGCTTTCGGCTGTTACCCATGTCGAAATTCAAACAGATGACATAACGACCTGTGACAAAGAAATTCAGATAGAGGCATAGTCCTATGAGGAAATTTGAACCACGACTATGGAATGACACAATAAGAAGATCCAAGTGAACCTCCCACTTACAACTACTATGTGGGATAGTGACCCGAGGAGAGTAACCCTATGGGAGGGTTTGATGCAAGCTCAACAAGCAGTAGAAAAACTTATAGAGCAAATTGTCTCTCGAGAAAAGTATGAAGAATTACAACAACAGCTAAGGAATGTCAATTTATCCGAAAGCCAGGCTTTTGAAGGATGGCAAAAGGAGGAAGAAAGAGTTGCAAAGGTAAGTCATAGGTTAGATGTAGTTAAACAAATGGATACCTTATGCTCTTTGTACACTGACGTCCTAGCATGTAGAGCACCTGTTAAGAATTATGCTTTGTTTTTAATGGAAATATATTTGCAACTGGAATTAAGGCTATCAAAGTAGGAGCCTCTATACAAATTAATACTATTGATGATTTCATAAATTGTTGTAAGCACTATGGGGTAAAGGTTCATAGATTATTATGCGAGTTATATTTGCGCAACCTTGTGTTAGATCAAGAAACCGAGCAGAATCACAGCCCTTTCATTGGGGATATCCAATCGCAGGCATTTATTTCGTTTGGAGTTAATAAATAAAATGACTTAAAGCCTATAATGCCTTCCAAAGAAAAGAAAATGGATTAGACTTATGGGAAAGAGCTAAGCCTAGAGATCCATTGCAGTTATGGAATAAACATAGGAACCTCATGAGGACTCTAAGCATGATTGAAGCATTAGGAACCATTCATACATCAATCAATCAACAAGGGATAGAATACGTTTTTACCATCAAAGACCTTGCTATTGCAGCTGATAAATTTCAATATCAGACTTCTAATCCGAATATCCAACTCAGGGAACCGTTTAATTATGAGAACTTTAAGTTAGTCGCTGATTGCTTGAGCCTCTATGGTGATCTTATTTTGAGGGAAGGGCCATGTTGGTTAGGTTGTAGGTTTTGAAGTCTGATCATTTGGCATCCCACACCAGGATACCAAGCCTTATACGAAATGCCTGAGGGCTAGACATGACATCTTTTTGAACACCTAGCTAGGCATCATGGCTGTAGACCTCCTCATGGGATCCCGTCTCAAGCCTACTCTCTCACCACCTTGCATGCCAACTACAATGTTTTCATGAGGGCATGAAAAAGGGTAAGCAGGGGGGTGTGTTGGGCACTAGAGAAGGTATTTTATTTTCTTTTACGTTGTTATCTTTTCTTCAAAACTCACAACCTTTTCACATCATGAGCTAGGCATATGACAAAAGAATATGATAGAATTTAGAAGATTTATATGTAATATGAAATAACTAATAATTACCCTTTTCTATGCAGAAAGAGGAGAAAATAGAAGACCTTCATCCAAAAGGAAAGAACGAGACCAAGTTAACTACTATCCCTTTGATAGGGAACTGCGTTCAAACAAGGCAATCCAAATTGGAGCGTAACAACCAGAAAAAGGAAAAGGAGATCTCCAATCGATGCAAAATAACAAAAGGATAACTGCAAATTGACAGCTTGTTGAATCCCTCAGGATCGAAGGATCCTGAGGGATCTCTATCTTAACAATCCTCTACATTGTTGGTATCACTGCTCGGCTGTTATAGGAAGGGGTAGTGCTATTAGCTTGGGGGGAAAGAGAGAACTATTGTTATTTTTATGAAAGTTTCCTTGATACTTGAACTTTGATCATCGTCTCTCTTTGAAGAGCGATTCATTGTAACTCTGTTTAATGTTTTAATATAAAGACCTGGTTGTTGCTATCGTTGATTCTGGAGTAGCTTTAAGCAGTGAGTCCCTGGAGGCTAAGGGCCCGACCTTGGTGGATCACTCGCTCCTGTATCATATTTCTGATTCATGTGTGGTTTGATTTCTTTCATTTACTCTGTTTAGTAGTTTGATGCACTTTACTGTTTTACATATCAGCTCTGTTATATATCTATTTGACTAAATACTATTGTTATCTCCAAAATGAATGCTATGTTATGATTCTAGCTTTGTATTGCATTGTTGTTCCTTTTTAATATAACATTGTTGTTCCTTATAGATTTCCATTCGATTACAACTCAACTGCACTGTATGTTCCTAAATCGATACTACTATATGATTTATTCTTAAATTGTGACTGCGTTCATTCAGAATTGATGTTCCGTTACAACTTATGGTTTGTTATAATTGTTGTTACTTTATAGTTGCGATTCATGCATATTGTATCGAAGCTTAGATTATTGTTCCTTTCGATGTTAAGTGTGTCACATGTTTAACTTGGGTTGTTATACATTCAGATCTAAGTTGTTGTTCTATACTTTATTTCTAATAGTCCGTTGTTCCATTTATGTTTTCTATTCAATTCGAAAGTTGTTACTTAATTCCTGTAGATTATAATTATTGCTGCATTCATTTCTGTAGAATAAGGTTATGTTGTTCAATATTGTTTATAGAGATAGTTGCTATTCTATTTCCTGTCATTTGAAGATTATCATTTCTTTGGTGTATATAATGTATGAGACTGTAGTGAACATTGACATACACTGTCTAGTTCCCAGTTTGATGATCCTTCCTTTGAGTGCCTTCTTGATTGCATCAGTTTACAGAGGGAAGAGTTACTGTTACTGTACCCTTGACTGATAAATTGTTGGAGCTTTCTGAATGCATAATATGAGTCCTAGGTTTCTTTTTGCAAATAGATTTCATTCCAAGCATTCGTTTACTATTGTATTGAGAGAACTATACTACTAGCATTACTCTGACAAATGACCACCTCAAACTGAGTACATTGTTTGAAATAACAAATCGTTCCTGGATTGACAATTAATGTAGGGTAAATAGAGGTGAAAAAGACCCTTTTTACTGTTCGACAGTTACCATGGCATATGGAAATAGGGGCAGTCACATGGCCCTTGACCATGCCCAACCTTGGGTTTAGTGATATTAAATTAACCTTCAATGGAGAATCTGGGAGGGGTGGATGCGTGGAACCCTTCTTGCACCTAGTGTGCGGTCTTATTCACCATAATGTGACTAGGAGAGGGGCTGCAGGGGCATGTGTCCTATGGCCTGTGTCCCACTATCACATTGTTACCATATGACCGACCCGAAGGCAGAAAAATAGGGGCGTGGTGTCCACTTATGGTTCGACAAGTTGCACCAAAATTACAATGTTTTTCGGCCTAACCCACCACCTATAATGGTGAAAATTTTGCCTTGTAAGGATGCTAAAGAACAGTTTCATTTCTAGCTTTGACAGAGGGACAAATTTCCAGAATAGTTAGTAGAGAAATGAAGGAGGCTTAATTTGGCAATTTTATGGCTTTTTGAGCCCAAGAAGAGCCTACATAGGGGTTTTTGGGTGTAATGGACATAATGGAAGTGTTATTTTTGTAGTTTGAGCATTATATGTTGATTTAATTACACATTTGAGCATATAATTTAAAGGTCCAACATTGGAAGCTAGACCTAGAGATGTAGCCCAGGAGGAGTGAACTACATCATCAAATTGTTGCTTTGTGATGTCGTTTGTTATCTATTTTTCACTGTTAAAATCTCCAAAATTTAGCTTAGCTTTTGTGATTTTTCAATATCGATCCATTTCCCATAAGACATAAACTAGTTTTCCATAGTTAGTAGAGAAACGAAGGAGGCTTAATTTGGCAATTTTATGGCTTTTTGAGCCCAAGAAGAGCCTACATAGGGGTTTTTGGGTGTAATGGACATAATGGAAGTGTTATTTTTGTAGTTTGAGAATTATATGTTTATTTAATTACACATTTGAGCATATAATTTAAAGGTCCAACATTGGAAGCTGGACCCAAAGATGTAGCCCAGGAGGAGTGAACTACATCATCAAATTGTTGCTTTGTGATGTCATTTGTTATCTATTTTTCACTGTTAAAATCTCCAAAATTTAGCTTAGTTTTTGTTATTTTTCAATATCAATCCATTTCTCATAAGATATAAACTAGTTTTCTAAACTTTACATGAAACCTTCATTTCTAATTTCAGATCACCTACCTTCTACACAGACATAATGTCAAGATTTCATTATCCCATCTTCTACTTCCTCATGACAAGACATATCAGGATTCTTGTGGCATTTAGAGTGGGCTGGAGTGAATAGATGCAATATCTTCCTCTTTGTATCCCCTATGCAATGTGTAGTAAATACCCCATAGATGGTCTACTTACATTATGAAGTAGGTGGTATTATAGTTAAAGAATAACAAATAAGCTTTTTCCTTAGAGAAATGGAAATCCTCACCTTTGGGAACAACAACAACCTCCACCAAGCTTACCAGAATGAAAATTAAAAGCCATATATTAAATCAATCAAGAAGATCCATATCTATGTCAATAGAAATATTTTGATGCAAAGTTCAATCAAGATGATTAATTATATTTTTGTTTGAGCAGAAAATCCCAGTGACGTTTACCAAACCACACCATAGTTTCCCCTGTTTAACCACACACAAAAAAAACAAGTAGAGGCATCACATGCAAAGGAAAAGGTAGATCCAATTTTAGATCCACAACTTACCCTCATGAACCATCATGTATTGAGAAAATGCCCAAAAGGTTGTATGAAGATAATGCAATGATCTGCAATTGGGAAAAACATGTGTCTTTGAAGCCTTAATGTAAGTGCCTCATTAAAATATTAGTAAAAAAGGCATGAAAACTTAAGCTAGATATTCATCATGCCTTATGGCAAACTTACACAGCTCTCCTCAAAATCCAGCCTTGTTTCTTCTTGATGTCCCTTGCATTTAGAAAAACCAACTAGTATTTTCTCTCTGCATCTTAGTATTTTATCCATGTGTTATGCTTCATCAATGTGGCATCTGAGAAAAAATGGAAGCAAGCACATGTAATTAAGTCATCTAGGAAACAATGGAGGCATGTAGATGCAATAATACATGGTTTTATTCCTTTCGTTGACATGTCTATAGCCTTTCCTAAAATTTTTTTGAGTGGGATCCTTAGAGCCTGATGAAGAGTATGATGTTTGAGTTGAATATCCAAACCCAACAACAAAAAATTTAGCAGCCATTTAAGTAGCATAAATTTCTAGCATAATGATTCAAAACACAATCATTTCATGTCAAGAGTGGCTTCATGCAAGCCCTACTTGGAAGTTCACTTTATTCTTTATGTAATTCAAATTTATTTATAAGTTATTATATTTATTTATTATTTTTAATTAAAATTTTTATTTTTAATTTAATTGTATTAAAAAATAAACACCAAAAGCTTTAGTTAACATGAGTTGCATGGCCCTTTCATGGAGGATACATGTCTACTCACCCTCTCTCTAGGAAAATAAATTTTACTTAACCAATTCCCCATCATTGTTCAATCCACTATTTCATTTTCCATGCTACATTTTCCCTTCTCATGTAGGTGAATGATCTATATCCATGTTTCTATGGCCAATCTCTTAGTAGAACAACCAAATTCCAAATCAAATTTAACCCACATTTATTGACTTATTTACCGTAAAGACACAATACTACTTTAGTCAAATTACTATGGGAGAGAAATGGTAGCTGTAATCACTAGTCTAACATCTATTCACCTCCGCTTCTACCATTTTGTAGTGCTAGTATTTTTACTGGATTTTCTATATTGCTTGTTGGGATATTTCTACATAATATTTCTAATAAGTATTATCTCACTTGACCTTTTGGATTTTTTAGGATCCACATACATAAAATAACCCCAATTTGGGTTTCCTATACACTTCTTTCAAGTAGAGAGAAACATTCATAGCACATGGAAACACTACAAGATTCACTAAAGAATATGGTATAGAATGTAAGGATTTACTATTGTGAACATCGAACTATGTAGGGTGTGTTACCACTTCATAATTCCTCCAGGCTGAGGAGAGGAACCCAAAGGTAACCATAACCCACTTTGAAACTGGAATATGGACCTTCCAGCTTCAAAGAGCCTTCTCTCTGTCCAAATCATCAGTTGCTTAGGTCTTAGGCTAGGTATGGAGATTAGGTGGGAGTAGGTATTAACAATTTGATGGTAGGGAAGAGGGAAAATCCATTGGGCATGGAGTCATATTTAGTTGATTCATTTTCCTATGAGAGGATGAAGAGATGAGGGATCTTTAACAAGGGCATGGTAGGCAGTCCTTTTGGTGTTTTCAATTAAATTTATGGTATAAGGATGAGCATAGTAATGGTGGGAAAATGACATATAAATAATCTAACTAAAGTATGAATCATAAATGTCATTAAAGAAGAAAAGCGTTAAATGTTCAATAAGCGATAACATAGAGCTTTGATAGTGAGTTCTGAGATAAATCGTAGCTTAACCAAACATGAAAACATACATTCAAGCATGATGATAACAAGAGAGAAAAATTGCAACATAAGAAAGCACATCACCATTAGAAAATGGCACATGAATCCTTATAAAATTAGACCTTAGTCTTCTTCATCCACTGAAAAACTATGAGAAAAGTACAATGCACAATGTTTTTCTTCTAACCCTAACTGGCCCTTTTCTTTATCAAAATTACATCATAAATAGATCAAAAACAATTTGTTCCTCACTTTAGGAACCAAATTCCCCAAAAATATTTATGCCTTGAACAACGAATATGGAACCACCCAAGTAGCACCTGGGGCTACCTCGACATTTCATGGGAATTTTGACTTGAAAACTTACTCTATTCTCAGCCAAGGATCTTCTAGATGGATTCTACTCGTCGATATGTTTCTATTGATATATGTCACACCACATAATTATTTGTAGTTTGAGAGACATTAATGTTTGAAGTTAGTAACCCCAGTTAGTGGGTTAAAACCCTATGGGGTTGTGGCATGGCACTCATAATTGGTTGTGGTCATTGAATAGTCAATAATATTTTTTTTTTATTCTTCTAAAATCCCTCCAACATTCACTTGTTGAGGACCCTCTCAACTCAATATATTCATATAAATAGTGATCCTCATACCCTCCTCTAGTAGGGATTTTGTGGCTTCAAACAAGATATCGTGGCATGTTCGCTATAAATGTTTTTCTGCGAAGCTTGAGATGCTGACCTTAAAACCCATTTGAGATGAAATCGTGATGACTCATGACCATATTTCAGATTTTGGTTCGCTATATTTCGGAGATATGATTTGAGGAAGTTAGAGTTTTTGTAGGCTCCCAAGTTCCATGTCAAATAGATGACATTGGGAAAATCCTCATAAATTTCTCTTTGAGAATTGGATTCAAATTTCATAATTAGTGAAAGAAAGAGGACAAATTTCAATTTTTTGGGTATCATTTTCAGGTTCGAAAGATCTCAACAGTGAAACGTGGCACTTCGTACAAGTTCGCTCTAGTGAAGGAATCTATAATCAGGTCATCGTAAGATATTTGGCATAATGCTTTCTTGAAGAATCCAATATTAATCAGAGCTATGGGGTTGGAAATAAGACTTAGAGGGCTACCACAATATGAAATTTCAGACCCTGGAGATCCGAAATTACATGGATACAACAGATTCAATATCGATCTCTTAGAAGGAAACAAAAAGCATGCATTCAAGGATCACTGCAGTAAGGACCACACATCAACAGTCGAGGGAATTGTTTTTTATATAGTCTTGCATAGAGTCCAGGCCTACATCAAGAGTAGGAGTCTTTTTCTACTTCTGCAACAAGTCAACAAAAAACGTGACAAGAACACATCAGGTACGAATTGTAATTTTAATTTGTATCTATATCATTATTATACACGTACATGTGTTTTGCAGGCAAAGGTAAGTTGAAGGGTATTTTCTTTTTTTGGGATTGGCTTCACTGGGAACATTTTACATTCAGGTAGAATCCGATTCAAGTACAACATCAAGGAAGAATTCAAGAGAATAATTATAAAATCAAAGGAAGCATTGCAGCGGGACATCCTTGAAGACATGACAACCATCTAGATATCGTAAAGTATTGTTAAGTTCAGGAGTCCTCATTGTAAAGTTGTAAAAGAGTCATTTATAAAAGAGTCATCTTTGTAAAAGAGTCTTTCATAGAAGAGTTATCATATTAAATATCTAAAAGAGTCATTTGTAAAAAAGTCATCATTCTAAAGATTATAACAACATCATTTGTGAAACAATCATTCTACATAGAGTTGAAGAGGCAATGTTGGGATGTATTGGAATCATTGTTGGGATGATGTCATGGTTGGGTTCCAGGTCATAGAGTGCTTGGGTATTTGGTAAAGTACATGAAAATCATTGTATATATTACTATATCATAGATTGTTGTCCCTGGTTTCGGAATCCATAGTCTTGTATTATGTCAGTCATGATACGGTGGCAGTGAGGTGCTATGTAGGTGTATGAAGTTGCCTATAGGTTGGAGCTCATGAACACTTCAAGGTGGTAGGGTGGTGCTAGGAAGATTTGTGGCTAGGGATTTGGGGCATCCATTCAGTTGTTTACTGAAGAAACCAGGGCATTAGGGCGTCCTTCCAGTGGGAGCTGGAGAAGAATGGTTTTATAAAATTCTAGGAAGTTGTTGCTTTCATTTTAGTTGTAGCTAAAGCTTAAAGGAGTTATTAGAAAAGTGTTTAGTGTTTTTTGACCCAGAGGGGGTTTTCCACCTAAAATTCTTGTGCCTACTGTGTTCCTTTATTTACTATTATTACTGCATAAACATTAATAATAATTAAAGATTAACTAATGCTTTGAAAAGGTTTAAAGTGATAGTTGCTAAGGAACACTGATTCACCCTCGACTTAGTATTTCCAACAATTGATTTCACAACCAAGTTCCATCAATAGAAGTATATGATGAAAAGGCTAAATATCTTATTATCAGTGGGCTTATCAAATCTATTTATCTTAAGGTATTGAGTTGAAAAATTACTAAAGAGGTATGGGGAAAGCTTGAAAATATATATGCAGGTGATTCAAAGGTGAATGAAACAAAACTTCAAATTTATTTGAGCAACTAAAAATGAGGGAAGATGAAGATATGGCTGCATACTTTCAACATG
The DNA here is from genome assembly GCA_000404065.3 of Pinus taeda. Lineage (NCBI taxonomy): Eukaryota > Viridiplantae > Streptophyta > Pinopsida > Pinales > Pinaceae > Pinus > Pinus taeda. The sequence continues at coordinate 53,960 of APFE030503270.1, read as the reverse complement.
TGGATGAAAAAACAAATACATTGGAAGGTTTGGGAGAACCCGTTGAGACAAAAAATGTTTCTTGAAATATCCTTAGAACCTTGCCAACAAGATTTAACCCTAAGGTATCTATCTTCGTTTATAGATCGAATTTGACCAATCTCATCATAAATAAATTGCATGGAATTATTACGACATATGAAATGAGGATTGAAGAAGAGGATGGAATATCTCACTTAGAAACATCACTTCTCACATCCAAGTTGAATAGTAAGGACAAGCAAACTCTGAAAGAAAAGAATTGCAATTGTAAGGATGAGGAAAAGGAAGAAGGTGAAGAAGAATTCTCAGATAAAGAATTTCCGTACTTCATGTTGAAAATGAGAATAGGTACGGGAAAATTCAAAGGTAAACTTCCATTAATATGTTTTGATTATGGAAATCTTGGGCATTTTGCAGCCAAATGTCCTCACAAAAATGAGGGTGTTATGAAAGGGGAGAAAAGTCCTAAGAAGTTCAACAAGCAAGGCAAGAAGAAATGGTTTAAGAAAAGTTTCTTCTCCAAAGAAGATCGTTTCTCATCTGAAGAAGAGAGTGATAATGAAGAAGAATTCAAAGGAAAATGATTATTTATGGCCAAGCATAATAAACAAGACACCTGACAAAGGAGATGAAGAAGAAGAAATGATTGAAGTCGAATTTCAAAACGAAGTAATCAGGGTTATCAAAGAGCTCAAGGCTAGAAAGAAGCATGTTAACACTCTTGAAGACAAATTGAAGACAGAAAGGGAACATGTCCTCAATCTTAAAATCAAGGTTGAAGAATGCAAATAGATTGAAGAATCACACGGGAAAGAAGTAAAGGAAAGAAACAACGAGAGAGAAGCATTGGAAGCTGAAATAGTTTCTCTAGAAGAGGAAGTAAAAAGTGGAAAAAATATTCAAGACTATGCCAATAGTTCAAAGGCTTTGGATGAACTCATCAAAAGACAATGATCATGTAGTGACAAGACTGGTCTTGGTCACAAAGAAAAATACAAAAAGGGTTCAAGTTATTCTATGACAACTAAAGAATATGGATATGAAAAAAGGGTATATCCCCCAACTAGATCAAGAGATCAAGACTCGTAGGATGAACCTTTGAAGACAGTTCCTTGAAGAAGATTTCCTCCTCGGTATCAACCTATCTTTTATGGTCACTATTATTCATGTGGAAGGTTTTGACATAGAGCTGCAAAATGTCACATGCATGTTTAAAATACATATAATTCTAGGAGATCCTTTAGAAATGGATATTCCAAAAATTAGCATAATATCAACAAATTTGATCATTTGAGAGATGATGTTGAATGTTACAAATGTAACAATTTTGGACATATGGACAGGTACAACTATTATCGACAAAACCCTTGAAGCAAATTTTCAGGATCACGAGATAAACACCAAACGATATCTTCTATGAATAATGTCAAATGTTACAAATGTCATAACTATGGACACATAGCTAATAGCTATAGGTACAAGATGGAATCAAGCATGCATGAAAAGCTTGACGATGAGAATAAGAAGGTTTGGAAAGGAAAATAGGCACATGATGAACATGTACAAGATGAGAAAGAAAAGAAAGAAGGAAATAAGGCCCCAATTGTTATGCTTTCACGATTTGTAATGGATTGTGAGCACTCAATAGCTATTTCGATTAATGACTCAAGTCAAGATGATCCATTAAATGACACACTATTCTAAACAATTGAAGTTATCAACTCCTAGAAATTTGAATATGAGGGTCTATGCAACAATGTATGACACAAGTCTATGATTGATAGCCATGTAGCTTAAACACGATGGTAGTTTCATTACATGTTCAAGGGGTGAAGAATAGTCGAAGTATTATAGATTCAAGAAAGGAAGCACTGACAAGAAATCTCTATGTGAAAGAGGATCAATACAATCGAGCGATTATCGAGATATCTCAATAGGATAAAGGAATATTCATATATCAAATAAAGTACATCATGGAAATGCTCAAGAAATTCAAGATGGAAGATTGCAAGCCTATCCTTATCCCCATGGTAACAGGTTACAAGAATATTTGTCAACGGATGTGGACCAAAGGTTGTATAGATCCATGATTGGTAGCTTCCTATATGTGACATTCTCCCTGCCAAATGTGATGTTGATAGTTGTACAAGTAGCATGATTCCATGCAACACCAAAAATAATACCATATCGTTCTCGCCAAAATAGTTCTTCGATCTTAAGGGCACATCAGAATATGGTCTTTGGTATCCCAAAGGAAATGATCTAGTCATCCAAGCTTATACAGATGCAGATTGGGCAGGAAGTGTTGATGATTGTAAGAGTACCAGTGGAGCAACGTTCTACCTAGGTGGTTTCCTTGTCTCACGGTTAAGTAAAAAGCAGTCTTCAATCTCATTATCCACAATGGAAGTAGAAATATCACGACAACATCTTGTTGTACTCAAGTTCTCTGGATAAAGAAAACCTTGGAAGATATTCAAGTTAATTTTGATGAGCTTATTCCCATATTTTACGATAACATCAGTGCCATCAGTATCTCCAAAAATCTTGTGATGCATTCCAAAACAAAGCACATTTTGATCAAATATCATTTCGTTAGAGAGCAGTTCCCCGAAAAAAATATCAATTATGAATATGTTGGCTTAAAGGAACAAATTTATGACATCTTTACCAAACCATTACCTCGTGAAGCATTTGAGCATCTTTGCCAGAATCTTGGGGTTCTCAAAAGTTCTCATTAGAATCCTTCTCTTATCTAATTAAGTAGAAAGGGGGAGTGGAGGTGTGTATAGGTCCGTAGGATAACATTTTTTTAGGGGGATTTACCCTTTGCCACAAACGAAAAAGGGGGAGAGAAAGAAGTAGGAAGAGGTGTCATGATCACAGGGGGAGTACTTGCGTTGCCATCAATGCTAAAGGGGGAGATTGCTGATCAGTGGTTGTCATTGATGTGAACCTAGGCAACACCAGGGGCTACCCTAATCTTGCATGGAAATTTTTTCTTGACAAATTACTCTATTTTGAGTCAAGGATACTCTATATGGATTCTACTGGTTGAGATTTTTCCTTTGATATATGGCATGCCAGGTAATTCTCACGGTTTTAGAGATATTTGTATTTGAATTTAGTAACCCCAGTTAGTGGGCTAAAATCCTATGGGGTTGTGGCATGGCACTCATAATTGGTTGTGGTAATTGAATAGTCAATAATTAATAATGTTTTTTTTCTCCTAAAATACCTCCAATGTTCACTTGTTGAGGACCCTCTCAACTCAAGACATTCATGTAAATAGTGATCGTCATATCCTTCGCTAGTAGGGATTTCTTGGCTTCAAACAAGCCATCATTGAATTGTAGCCTAGAATTATTTGAGCTATATATTATTTATAAATCGATTATTATAATTATATTATTAAATTATATTATTATTTATTATTTATTATTTATTATTTTTTTTATTATTTATTTCTGTGAAGCTTCAGAAGATGAAATTAAACCCATTTGATCCAAAAGATTGATGAACATCACAACTGACTTTAATATCTTGGTTCACTACATTTTTGGAGATATGATCTGAGGAAGTCAGGGTTTTTGCAGGATCCAAAATTCCATGTCAAATAGGCGGCGTTGGTAAAAACATCATAACATTTTCTTTGAGAATTTGATTCAAATTTCGTAAATAGTGACAGAAAGAGAATGAACTGTAGTTTGTTGGGTATTAGTTTTAGGGCCGAAGGTTGCAACCCTTACACATGGCATGTCATAAAATTTCTCTCTATTGAACTAGTCTATAATCATGTCATTGTGAGAGATTGAGAATAACTCTTTCTTGAAGAATCCAATCTTGATCAAACCTATAGGGTTGGAAAGAGGACTTATAAGGATACAACAAGATGCAATTTAAGACCTTGGAGATAAAAAATTACATGGATACAATGCAGTCAATATAGAGCTCTTAGAAGGCAAGAAAAAGCATGCATTCAAGGATCACTGCAGTAAGGACCACACATCAACAGTCAAGCGACAAACTTTTGATATAGTCTTGGAAATAGTATATGCCTATATTAGGAGTGGGAGTCTTTGTCTACTGCTACAACAAGTCAACAAAAAAAGTGACAAACACACATCATGTACGCATTGTAATTTTAATTTGTATGTATTCATTAATATGCACTTACATGTGTTTTGTAGGCAAAGGCAAGTTGAAGGTTATTTTTTTTTTTGTCTTGGGATTGGTTTCACCTGTAAAATTTTGCATGTAGGTAGAAGAAGATTCAAGTACAACATCAAGCAAGAATTCAAGAGAAGAAGTATCAAATCAAAGGAAGCATTACAGTGGGACATCCTTGAAGACATGGCAACCTTCCAGATATCGTGAAGTATTATTTATGCCAAGACTCATCATTGTAAAGTTGTAAAAGAGTCATTTATAAAAGAGTCATCATTGTAAAAGAGTCATTTTTAAAAGAGTTATGATTTTAAAGTTGTAAAAGAGTCATCTATAAAAGAGTCATCATTGTAAAGATTGTAAAAGAGTCATTTGTGAAAGAGTCATTTTTCCTAGAGTCGAAGAGGTTGTGTTAGGAGGTATAAGGGTCATCATTGTAAAGATTGTAAAGGGTCATTTGTGAAAGAGTCATTTTGCCTAGAGTCAAAGAAGCAGTGTTAGGAGGTATACGAATCATTGTTGGGATGATGTCATGGTTGTGTTGCGGGTCATAGAGCGATTGGTATTTGGTCAAGCACATGAAAATCATTGTACATGTTATTGTAACTTGGATTGTTGTCCATGGTTTGGGAATCAAAAGCCTTGTCTTATGTCAGTAATTATAGGGTGGCAGGGACACGCTAGGCAGGTGTATGAAGTCGCCTATAGGTTGGGGCCTGTGAACACTTCAGGGTGGTAGGGTGGTTCTAGGGTGAGTTGTGGCTCACTAGGGTGTTGGGGCATCCATTTAGTTGATTACTGAAGAAACCAAGGTGTTGGGGCATCCTTCGAGTCAGATCTAGAGAAGAAAGGTTTTATAAAATTCTAGGAAGTTGGTGCTTTCATTTCAGTTATAACTAAATATTAAATAATTTATTACAAAAGCATTCGATGGTTTTTAACTCGGAGGGGGTTTTCCACCTAAACTTCTTGTGCTTACTATGTTCTTTTATTTATTGTTATTACTGCATAAACATTAATAATAATTAAAGAATAACTAATGCTCTGAAAGTATTTAAAAGTGTTAATTTCTAAGGAATAATGATTCAACCCCTGCTCAGTATTTCCAACACAAACTAGGAAACTTTTTTGACTAAACCTTTCTCAAACAAAGTACTTTGACTGAAATGCCTAAAACTAGTTTCAAAGATCCTAAACACCTCAAGACATTTAATATGATCATAAAAAGTCAATTACATGAAATTTAGATACAAATTTTATGGTCAAAGAGTTGACTATGTGGAAACATAATGCAGGGATTGTGCTACTTCCTACTCCAACAAAAAGGAAACACAAAAGCACAACAACTTCATGGTTTGATTTATTCTGACCAATTTCTAAGCCTCTGAATCAGTCATGCATATAGAAAATAACCTGTACATTGAATTCCCCTTAATAAATGTCTTTTCATTGTACAAACCTTCCATATTTCAAAAACTCCACCTATCGTAAAAGTGTGGTGCATGTGTGAAAGCGCAACAAAATTTTTCCTTCACAATTTTGACTAGTGCTAAGGTCTCTAAATAAAACAGATAACTTGATGATGATGCTGATAGTATTGTAATCCTTTTTCAATTTTCCACTCACAAGAAAGATGTCAAAACCTGACATTTCCATGAAACATTAATTCCTTGTCAATAGTGTATCATTACTTTGTGAGCTGCTCTGTTTGCAAAAAATTACATAAATTTTAGAAATTTTACTGATTGTGATCCCAAAAGGACTTCATGTAAAATATAAAAATCTCAACCTCCTCTTCCAACTTCATTCAACTAGTATACTTGGGAGAAAGGGAAAAGAAAAAATTGTTTCAATTACATGCTTCAAGACTCAGACTTTAGCTACCTCACCTAGTAAATCAAGCTTTCCTCTATCCCTCTCTTATATTTCTTGTGATGTATCCCATAATTTTTGTTTAGCAGCTCTTAGTTCCTTTTTGAAGGTGAGGTTTTGTTTTCAAATATTGTTGAGCTTCCTGTGTAAAGGCAGAGTTCCCTTCAGCATATACTTATCATTTGACAATGTTGGCTCACACATGTTCAAATGATCATGTATCTTTTTTCGGGCTATTTAATATTGTTTATCAAGTCTAGTGATCTCATTCTGGCATTTCTTAAAATTTTTCCTCAACCTATGGAAAGCATCCTGCTCTTCATCCACCTCACCCTTCTTATCTTCTTTCACTAATTCTTCCTTTTGTAACTACAACTTTCTTGCTGAAGACCTGGCCACATGGATTCTTCCTGATGAAGCCTATAAATCTTGAATTCTCTTTGTTACTACCTTCAATTTACCTTTGGATTTAGCAATTGATGGTTCTATTTTACCAATCTTAGGTGTAATTTTTAATGCAGTCTTCTTCAACTCCTTATTGTCATGCTGTAATTGGGCAATAACCAAGTGTGCCTTCTTCAATTGTTCATGCAGTTCTAATATCTCCTTATCCTTATCCTTTGGAACAACATCCTCATATATGGTATCTATAAATTCAGTTGGCTATTCATGTATTTATTCCATAGGAAAATTCTTTGCAGTAGCTCTTATGAGTGGATTCTTGGGAACTTTCACTGCCTTAGGAGAAAAATGAAGTTTTTTACTATTTTCTTTTCTAATGGATCAACTGAAAGCGATGGAAATTTACTAAGCTTTCAACTGGTGATTTCACATCTCTTTCCATAGATAAAGGTGTATCCTTTTTACTCCAAGGGCTAGTTCGTAACTCAACTTCCAACTTGGATGAATCTAAGAATGCTTTCCATGGTTGATTACTTTTCCTCAGTTCTTGCACGAGCAACAATTTAGTGAAAGAGAAATGAAATATACTGGGCTCTACTTGAGTCATTTTTCCCTAAAATTTATCTGCCATTTTATTGATACTCCTGAACAAATAGAAAGGAAGACTTAGAGGGATTTTACCTATGAAATGCGTCAACAATCTAATATGACACTGATAAACTCTTCCAAATATGCCTTCACAAGTGAGATATCTCGATGTGACATTAATAATCTTGTTGTAGGACTCAAACAAATACTCCCTTTGCAAAATAACACCATTTTCTTTGTTTCCGCACTTTGGTTTTAAGAAATTCTTGTAGTTGATTATGTCTAGAGTCATGCCCTTAAACCACTGTTCTCCTTCTAGAGGGATTTCTGTAGCTACTGAAATGGTAACATCTAACACTAGAAAACTGAATTCACCAACCTGAACATCTAACCTAGTGAAGGTCACCAGAAATTCCTTGGTTAACTGAGCACTTCAACTCCGAATTTTCTCAGAAAACCTGATGCATCAAGTTTTCTCAAATGAAACCCTAATTACTAGATTTGATTTTATCACGGCAAGGTATTATGGCTCAAACCTGACAATGTCTTCTCCTTTGTGCCTTTTTTTGTCTAGAGTTGACATGACTTGCAACAAAGATGAATTATAGGGATTTTTTCAATTCAATTTTTAGTGTTTGACAACCAGTGGAACAATAGTGTAACGACTATGGAATTAATGTTTCAGATGAGGGCTTATGTAAAACTTTGAATAAAAATGACTACATTAACAAGTTCATGCAACAAATCTCAACCTCTAGACCCAAATGGAGTAGTTTGTTGCTTTTATCTACAATAGAAATTCAAATACACATATGCAACGAGAAAGCACAACACATGAGGAAGACAACTTTCTTGATGTTTTATAGAACAAAACAAGGTTGTTGAGACTACAGACGACTGATATGGAATTTTATGACTCCAAGATATAGGTGAAAAACAAAGTTTTGAATATTTGACATAAGCAAAAGAGAAAATGCAACCATTGCATGAAAGCACAACGTATTTTTTCATGCTCAACAAAGAAAACACAACGAGTGAAAATTTTGAAGTTTACAAGGTTATCTGAGAATTTTCTTCAAGAGGTAAGGGAAAGTTAGAGAAAATGCAAGAAAAATCATTGAAGAAAATGAGGAATTGGAACCTGGAAGTAGCAATAACCTTTCAACTTGAAGAAGCACAATGAATGTCTCTTGAGCACAACACCTCGTTTGCAGACATAGCACAAGGAAATTCAAATGATGTCCAGAATGCTTTCGATGAAAGAAGAATGGATCTATAGTATTTTTGATGCTAAAGCAAATTTTTGAACTCCCAAGGTGACCAAGCCTGACCTTCGAAGACAATCATTGTGATTTGGATCCTTAATCATGAGAGTGCAACAAATGAAAGATGTGTAACATGTCTCAGAACCCTTGTATTGGTGGTGATGTCATGGCACAATTTGATTTGACAACCTAATTGACTATCACGACCCCACTAATTTGTGCTAGTGATGAGAAGACAAGACTCACTATGAACTCACTCATGATCTTGTATGAGACATTGACCATAGAATTACTTGACTCAATATTTATGGAATTCATAACTATGTTTACATCATCTTTCATACACTCTAACATAATTACATCAATAATGAAATCTTTCATTCTTTACTAAGACCAATATCTTGATCTGTAAGAGATCATAGAAAAACCTTTACACATTTATCAAAATAATTTTAAAATATAAAAGTTAAGTTTCACTACTATAATATAGGACACTAACATTGGCTCCAATGGGGATGATATCCGCCTTATGAGGTGACAAGAACATCGTAGACTAGTAGCCTGACCATTGGGCTTTATTGACTCTTTACTTGAAACATAATTGACCCATGACTGACTCATAACTTATTACATTCTAAAACTTGGTAGCAGCTCTTCAAAATCCTAGAGCCTTCTCCTTGGGTTTAAAATTATGGTGACAACTGCCCACACCTACAATAATAAAAATTGAATGAAGTGATAAAAACAAACTGGTTTTAACTAAAATAATTCTTGACAAACTTTCCATTTGCAGGCCCTCCTGTGAGAAATTCTCTTGTCAAATTTTGCAATAAATATGCATTACTCCCATGGAAATATGCAATCTTGAATGATCCTTTCCAATGATTTTCAAATTTTCCATATTTACCTTTATCTTCATTCCTAACATCCCACTTCAGAACCAAGTCGCAAGCCTAAAAAATATTCGTCCTTTGTCCTTCGGTCACAAATCTTCTTAATTTTATCCTGGATTGCTTGGGTATTGTTATATACTTCCTCTCTTATTTGTTGCAATTGAATCAACTAATTTATTCTTCTTTGCAAGTCATTTGGCTCTACATATGCTCCCTACAACAACTTCATTACTGGAATTCCTAAGGAAGAAGGAAAAACAACATATGTTACGTACACCAGTTGAAAATATGACATACCAATTGACTTCTTAGTGTTCACTCTATCATCCCATAGTGCATAAACCAACTTCTTGTGCCATGTTTTCTTATTTTCTTGTAGAAGTTTATTCATAATATTCACCAAACTATTATTTGAGGACCATACCATTACCCTATGGGTAATATGCATTAGAGAAACTGAGTACAATATGATATTTATGGCATAATTCAATCATTTTATTAGAATTCAAAGCAACATCATTGTCAGTGATTATTCTATGAAGACAACTAAATATTGAGAGTATATTACCTTCCAGAAACTCAATCATGACTGTGTCTGTTGTCTCCCTAATTGGTATCACTTCTATCCACTTTGTAAAATAATTCGTGGCTATCAAAATCCATTTGTCCTAGCCTGAAGATGATGGATGCATTTCCCCAATAAAATCAAGACCCCACTGCTGGAATGGTGCTTCAACGACAATTGGTTTCAAGGGTAAAGGAAAGAGCTTCCTTTTTCTTTCAAAAGTTTTACATTCATCGTAACTTGAAACCCTTTTATAAACATCAACAAACAAGGTTGGCTAGTAAAAGCCAGCCCTCAAAATATTGTTAGTTGTGGATTTCCAAAAATGGTGGCCTCAACAATATCCTTTGTGAAATTATTCCATAACCTTCTATGCCTCATCCTTAAGTAAAAATTCAACGTGACACCTCTTGAGTCTTTTCAGTACATAAATTGATTAAAAATGCAGAATTTTATAGCCTTCAATTTCAGAAATCTTTCCTTTGTATTTCTCATCTTTGGAGGAGCTTGTAAATGTTGTAAAACATAAACTATATCAATATTTCATGGAGAGGAAAAAAAAAATTCAGATACCTATTGAGAAGATTTGATAAACCAAGTATGAAATTTATATCTAAAACACTCAGATTTGAATATCCCTTTAATTTTGTGAATCCTTGATCCTTTATCAACATGGTACGCTTGATCTCCATAACATCCTCGATAATAATTGTTATCCATCTTCTTGTTCTACCTTCAAGATCAATTTGGGTTGGAATGTCTTTCACAACAACATTTGGGACATAAGAAATCACATGTGAATGGAGCACATAAACTCTAAAATCTTTCAAAGCTTTAACCAATGCATAAGTCTGATTCTCTGTAATATTGTATTTATGCGAAGAATCTCTCAAATCCATGTTAAAAAAGGTTATTTCTTGTTCATTGCCTTCCTGATTTTTTTGCATAAGCATTGCTGCAATTATGTGTTCTGATGTGAAAGAGAAAATGAAAAAATATTTAGTATAATTTGGACTAGATTTAAGGAGAACTATCCAAGGCCTATTTTACCTCATCAAAAGACTTATTTGTTTCAATAGTCCATTTGATTTCACTTTCCTTTCTCCTCATGTTAGTCAAAAAAATTATAATTTCTGGTGAGTTACAAATGAACCTTCTCAAAAAATTAACTCTGCACAAAAATGATTGAACCTCCTTCTTATTCCTTGGAATGTCAATTTTATGAATTTCAACAAACTTGTTTGGATAAATTTTAATTCCATCCCTTGATATTATATTCCCCAACAAGTTTCCTTCTTCCATTGCAAAAATGTGACTTCTTTGGATTCAGGGATATTTAAAACCTTCTCCACTTCTCAAAAACCTATCTTAAATATTGAAAATAATCAAAATCAAATTTTAAAAATATAGTGATATCATCAAGATAAACTACAATGAACTTATCCTTTTCATCAAAAAACGATATATCCATTGCTCTTTGGAAGGTAGCCCCTGCATTCATCAATTCAAGGGGAATTTTGGCATACATAAAGGTTCCCCATGGTGTGAAGAAACTTTTCTTTTCCTGGTCATCAGCGTGCACCAAAATTTGATTGTAACCAGAGAAACCATCAAGCATATATATCCTCCTAGAGCCAACTACGTTTTTTAGTATATGGGCCATCTTAGGTAAGGGATAATTATCTTTTAGAGATACCTTATTGCGGTTTTCGAAGTAAAAAAATAGTCATATATCACCAGTCTTCTTTCTTATAGGGAAAACCTTAGAAAGCCATTTTGAAAGCCTTAAAGGAACAATAATTTTTGCATCACACAAAATTCTCACTTCTTTTTCAATAAGAGGAAGAAACAAGGGATTGGCTCTTCTCAACTTTTGTTTAAAATCCCTTTGATCTTGCTTGATTGTAATTGTATGTTGAATAATGCTCTTATCATACGCTTTGAGGTCCTCATATCCCCAAGAAAAAATATCTGAATATTCCTTCATGAGACCAAGGCATTTCTTTATATATTCATGTGTAAAAATCTTGAAAGCTTGAAAATCTTAGGATGCTATTATGTCCCTATATTTCAGTCCTCTACTTCAGTTTCAGTGGGAACTATTTTGGGATTCTTTGCTATATCATTTTGATCAAATAATTCTCAAGAGGAACCAACCCTTTCATAATTGTATTAATTTTTAATTGTAGAACCTCCATATCCATCATTTTATTTTCAAAACCATATAAATTTGAACCCAAAACCTATTGGTTCATCCTCATCAAAACAATTTTCCTCTTCTATGCACAAATTGGAAAATTCCTTAGTCATTTGTAAAAAGTTATAAAGCTTCTTTTCATCTTTGAACACTTGCCAATATTTTACAATGTCTGGGACTATTGGTCTATGTTTGAATTCTATTTCATACTTCCTATTGGGATAAATAGGAATCTTAAACACACTAGCTGAGGTTGCCAATGCATCAGTTATCAATTTTACTCTCTAGGAATCAAAGATAAATCATATTCTGAAAACAATTTCAACATTTCTAGGACAAAATTCCTATAGGGCCTCATCCCAAGGTGTTTAGTTTGATACAAACCTTTAATATAATTTAGAATAATCATCTTTGAATTCCCACAGACTGAAATCCTCTTTGCTCCCAAGTATTTTAAGGCCTGCAACGCCAAAATTAACGCTTCATACTCATCCACATTGTTTGTAAAATCAAAGGCTAGCTTGTGTGAATAGAACTTTGACTTGTCCACCTTTGGGTTCATTATCCACACACCAACTCCAACCCCTTCTTTATTAACTACTCCATCAAAATCCATGTTCCAAAGGCCACCATCATCTTCTTGAAGTTCTGATTTTGTTCCTTGCAATTCACCTTATTTCTCCTATGATAGGTTGTCCCTATTTTCACTGTTTCCTCCAAACAAAAATCATTATACAATATGAAATAATCCATATCAAAATGAACTAAATAAATATGATGGTTATTAGGCCTTTCCTTGCCACTTACCATGTATTTCATCATATTTTATCTATACAATGTCCTTCGCTATCCAAAAATAGGAATTGTGGCATATGGCCTATCCATCTGTAAAGTACCTTCCAATTTTGTAGCCCATGACCTTGATAAAGGCATATTGATCTTTGGAGGAATCTTAGAAAAAAATATATCTATCACCAGGATTTTTGCTGGAACTTGAGTGAGAGAGATAACCAAATCCTTGATTAAAACCAAACATTTCACCTTACTGAAATCAAAGGAAAATATATCTTTATATGGCCTTATTATGTCCAAGCCAAGCTTATCCATAATAACCTTTTGCATTAGGTTATGTGATGCACCTGAGTCTAACATTGCATCATGTAGAATCAAATCATGCACATTAAAGGTAACATAGAAAGGTGGGAAATCTCCATCTTGAGAACCTCCATCAAATTTTGGACTGAAGATAAGTTTAGTATGATCATCATTCATGTTAACAATGTTTGAAACATTTCATATCTTTAGTGCTTTAACAATTTGACTCTTATACGTGTCATTCTTGATCAGTTCATTAAAAGGAATAGATATTTTGATTTTAGATATTTCCTTTTCTAAAATGAAAGAAGATTTACCTTTCTCTACCTCTTTTAGGATCAACTTTTTTCTAGCTCGAAGTAGGTGCATCAACATAGATTTTCTTTGGAATATTTACTAGAACCTTTATGTTTCTCAAGTTATACTGTCTTTGTACTTCCATGATTGCATTTGCGCACCCCTTCTTATAATATTCTGATTCCACACGCATGTTATCTTATTGTGGATGAAAGAAAAAGTCTTGTTCTTCTTTTGTAAAAGATATAATTTCCTCTTCTTCACCAAAATAATGTATCTGATTGTGATCTTCTATTGTTTCTTAACCTTTTACAAAATTACCTTAGAAAGGAGGTATGATTTGTTTCTAATATCCTTGAACTTGAGGCCTCTAGAAATTTGGATTTCTTAATTGAGGAGGGGCCTGCTGTTCTCCACCAACAAATTTGTTCTCTAAATTTAATTTTTCCACCAAGTTTTCCACTGTTTTTGCCATGAAATCCAACTTGTTATTCAATGAATATGAAGCCTCCTCTTTAACTCCTTTTTTTTCAACTTTCATTTTGGCCTTTTTACTCAACATATTCATTTCCACTCCAGCAACATTTTCCTGCATACCCTCTAAAGTGGCTAGAGTCCTTTATCTAAGTTGATAGTCAAGCTTAGCATCAAAGCCATCTGGGTAATGAAGAAAATCCAACCATAGAGGGGGTTTCATTTTAACTAGTATTGAAATAACACCTTATTAAATATTTCTAAAAATTCTTGAATTGATTCTCCTAGAGCTCTCTTCAAGTTGTCATAGTCAGCTAATATGTGTATAGGGTTCTTCTTTACTTCCAATATAGCAAGGGAACTTTGTTAAAGCAGTTAGAAATTAGCAATACATGCAACCGACAGACTTATAAACCATTTCTTAACCTCTCCCGAAAAAATATAAGCAGAAAGTCTTAATTTAGCATCCTCATGGACTACCTATTTTAGGTCTATGAAATCATTCAACTTGTCAAGGTGTTGTTGTGTTTAAATAACTCCAGTACCATCAAATTGGGACAATCACTTACCATAGTTTTGTGGAAAGTCATGTATTGGACCTTGTAAATTTAATGGAGCATGACAAGTAGCCATGACTGTATAATATGGACTTGTACTGACTTTTGGGATGTGAAATGAGCATGAGGGAGGTAGGGATGTTGTTTTTTGAACACTTGATGAGATAGAAGGGGTAAAAACAATAGAAACAATAGGAGCATAACACAATGGAATATTCAGTGTAGTAGAAAATGTTAGGGCAGAAATAGTTGGAACATAATGCTAAAGTATGGAAGGATTAGAAGCATCCTCTTGTAGTTGATACATAAGATATTCTATCTTATGAAATGGTGTCCAAATATCCATGTATGCTTCTAATAGACTTTCTTTTTGAAAAGGAAAAGGGGATTCTAACTTAGCCTGATAAAAAACTATTCTTGTTAGACTGTTTTTTGATTTAAATCTGAATAAACTCTATTCAAACTTAAAATCAAATTAAGTGTGGCCCACTGATTCGACTCTTTCAGGTAGAGATACAAATCTTCTGAAAAAATAGTACGTATTCCCTTTCGAGGCCTCTTTTTCCTGAATTACATCTCTAGACTAGTCAAGATCTCAAAAGGATTGGGATCTGGTTGATGCCTAGTATGTACTCTTCTTGAAGCCAAATTTTCCTACATAAAATGATTTCCAACTGGTTCTAGAATCACTAAAAGCTGGGAAAATATTCAACCTATCAATTTCTAGTTCACTGATACACTCAAGAAACAAATTTGTCTCTAATAATATATTTTTCCATGGAATTTTCCAAGCTTTGCATTCCTTGACAACAACTCCACTATGTCAATACTTCTTAATTCCTCTAGGCTAAGGAGAGGAACTCAAAGGTAACCATAGGCCACTTTGAAATTGGAATCTAACCCTTCTTGCTTTAGAGAGGGCTCTATTTGTCAAAATATTTGATCACTTAGGTCTTATACTAGGTATGAAGATCAAAGGGGAATAGCTCTTAACATTTTGATGGTAAGGAAGAGGGAAAATCCATTGCACATGGAGTCATGTTAAGTTGATTAATTTTCCACTGAGAGGATGAAGATAATAGGGATATTCAATAGGGGAAAGGTAGGCAATCCTTCTATTGTTTTTAATTAACCTCGTGGTGGAAGGATGAGCAGATGAATGGTGGAAAATGACATATAAATCATCTAACTAAAGGATGAATCCTAAATGTCATCAAATAAGAAAATTATTAATTGTTCAATAATCTATAACAAAACACTTTGATAGTGAGTTCTGAAATAAATCCTAGCTTAACCAAACATGAATACATACATCCAAGCATGATGATAACAAGAGAGAAAACTTAATACACAAGAAAGCACATAACAATTATAAAATGACACATGAATCCCTATAAAATTAGACCTCAATCTTCTTCATTCACTGAAAAAATATCAGAAAAGTACAATGCACAATGTTTATTATTTTAATCCTTACCAACCATTTGTTTCATCAAAATTACATCATAAAAAGATAAAAAACAAGTTCTTCCTCCCTTTAGGAACTAAATTCCCCAAAAGTATTTCAACTTCTTCCTTCATCAACGAAAATAGAACCACTGTCTAGAAACTAGGAAACTATTTCGATTAAATCTTTCTCAAACAAATTACATTGAATACAATGCCTCAAACGATTTTCAAAGCTCCTAAATACCTCAAGAAATTTACCATGATCATTAAAAATAAATTACATGAAATTTAGATACAAATTTTATGGTCAAAGAGTTGACTGTGTGGAAACACAACGTAGGTGCTGTGGTACTTCCTACCCTAGCAGAAACACATCACAAAAGCATAGGGAGTTGATGGTTTGAATTGTTCTTACCACTTTATAAGACTTTGAATGAGTCACACATATAGAAAATAACCTAGACATAATCAAATTCCCCTTAATAAAGATATTTTCATTCCGCAAACATTCCATCTTTGAAAAGCTCCACCTACAGTGAAAGTGCAATGCCTATGTAGAAGCACAATGCCTCTATAAAAGCACACCGAAATTTTTCCTACATAATTCTAATTAGTGTTCAAGTCTCTAAATAAGAAAAACAATTTGTTGATGATGCTAGCAATATTGTAAGCCTTTTTCAAGTTCTCACTCAAAAAAAAGATGCCAAAACTTCACATTTCCATCAAACCCTACTGTCTTGTTAATAATGCAACATTACTATGTGAACTACTCCCTTTTAAAAAAATTACATAAGTTTCAAAAATTTGACTTATTGTACTCCTAAAATGACTTCATGTAAAATATAAACCTCTCAAACTCCTCATATAACTTCATTCAACTAGTATACTTAGGAAAAAGGGAAAAAATAAAATTGTTTCAATAACCTTCTTTAAGTCTCAGACTTTAGCCGCCTCAGCCAGTAAATGAAGCTTTCCTCTATCATTCTCTTATATTTCCTACAAGGTCTCCTGCAACTTTTATTTAGAAGCTCTTAACTCCTTTCTAAAGGTGAGGTTTTTCCTTGAGATATTCTTGAGCTGCGTATGCAATGGCAGATTTCTCTTCAACATATACTTAGCATTTTATAATGCCAGCTTAGACATGTTCAAATGATCATGTATCTTTTTCCTTTCCCTTTCATCTTGTTTCTTAAGTCTAGTGATCTCATTTTGGGATTTCTTCAACTATTTCTTTAGCCTATGGAAGGTATGCTTCCTTTTATCCACCTCAACCTTCTTCTCTTCTTACATTGATTATACCTTCTGAAACTGCAACTTTCTTACTAAAGACCTGGTCACAGGGAGTCTTGTTGATGAAGCCTCTAACTATTGAATCCTATTTCTACTACATTCTCTTTACCTTTGGACTTAATGATGGATGGATTTGTCTTCACCAGTGGTTTTGTTTTACCATGTTGTGGTACTCAACAACCCCCCATTATATTTAGATTTAGGACAAAGAATAATGGGGACCCCTTAAAAATTTTAGGATAGAATCCTTTGTTGTTTAGATAAAATAGGATAATTTTTACATTTACTCTTTTAATTTTAGAATAAAACAAGAGAAATTATGAAAAAGGCATAAAACCTTTGTAGGAGTCTTTCTATAGTTTTCAGGAAATAAATTTCAAGTCTTACAAATCCCAAAATCGTAACAAATAAATGGAAATATCATAAAAATATTGGTCTTATTAAAATCCACATGAAGTTTGGTAGTTTCAAAGAAAATCTAACAACAAAAAGCCGATTGTGAAATAACAAAAAACCGATTGCAAAATAGCGAAAGGCCGACTGTGAAATCATGATAGTATAGTAGTGAAACGTTGATAGCGAAATGCCAAAACCGATATCACAATCCATAAAATGTTGATATCACATTTCATTGAATGACAGATGCTGATATTGCATTCTTTTAAAACCATAGTATTTCACTAAATATGAATCCTGCATCTTTATGTTTTTCAAAAATCGTAGATCCCTTATTTCTGTCAATATCACTCGATACCAAATTCTGATAAAGGATTTCTAGATATAATGACAAGTGTCAGTGACATGTGAACAAACATTTGAAAATTAAATGACCCCTCTACATAGTTCTAATTTCAATATTTTTTGATGATTTGGAATGATTTTGAGTTAATGTGAAAGGATTTTCCATAAGGCTCGCATTGAATTGATATAAGTCTTTGCGTCTAAATAATAAGGACGCATGGAATGATGTGGTCAATTCATTTCTCCACCGAATTGTTGCCTATCCAAACATTCTGCCATATACGGATATGGTAAGATGGGTCGTTGACCATCTGGACATTACAGACACAATGTTTATAAATCTGAAGAAGACATTTATTAGGTCTTTTAAAGATGAGCATTTAAGGACAATTATAATCTACCTCAATCTCAGAAGGAATATGATACACAATTTGTTCAAAAATCCAAGCAAGAGAATACGAATCCTATGGAGCTGATGAAAGAGTGGAGAAGGGACCCAACAAACACAAGCGTGAGGATAGGGATATGTATTCATTAACATCTATTGTTGGCCCTTTCTCTCATATTGCTACTATGTTATGTCACCTCTATGGTTATCCAAATACATAGGAATTTTCTGAAAAATGGGTGCCATTAATAGAAGCCACTGTTGATGGCTATATCATGGATTGGGCAATTATTTTATCTAACAATTTGACCACTTGAATTTGAAATTACAGACAAAAGTGCAATATTGTTGAGAGAACGACGACTCCTTTCTTTATGAGCACCTATATCATCGACACAATTTTCATTTCTTATGATTTTCCGTCTCTATGATGGAAATGGAGAGACCAATTTCATAGTCCTATATCTGTTTATCTAAATATCCTTTGGGAAACTAAATATCATTCTCACTCCTATAAAATCTATCACGAGATCATGCTCTGTATCCACCAAGAGGTCTTTGGTAGCAAAGCACATGGACTCACTGCAGAATCCAGTAGAGACTTAAATCCGTTAGGAAATTGGTTTGGAGAAGAGTGATTTACTTATATTTGACTTTTTCATAGCCTTTCCCATCCTCATGTTCCCCCCCTTTTGTCCTAGATAAATTGTTGGACAAGGAAATTTCTTATCAAACAGTTAGTAAGGGCTTGACTAAAGTTCTTAAAGATGTCAAGAAAACTTCCTGGCCATCTTTTCCTATCCCTTGTGGTACTTATGTCTTAGACAATTTCAAGCATTCCCTGCTTGAAATTCAAAAATTAAAAGCCTTTAGTTTCCAATCATACCAAACATGCCATATCACCCTAATGGCGTCACGAAAGACGTTACAACATAGGCTAAGGTCAAACAGTTTTCAAGTGAGCCTAAAAAGTTCGATGATTTGTTTGAAATGGTTCCAAAGTATTCTATGGTAGAAAAATTGGAAACATATCATCTAAGTCCCAACAAATTGATTAGATTCAATCAATATCATTAGTGAAGAATAGCCCATTTGCCAAAACTTCTGTTAAAACAATCTTTACAGAACTTAGAAGTTTAAGATACATCAGGGTCCTCTTCAAAGCTCCAATTATTTCTCAAGTCTCTGAAAAAACTACTATAGTTGTTGATAAAACAAGTGAAATTAAAGAGGAGAACAAATTGGATGAAGTATGGAAGGAGTTCAATCATGTTTAATAGTCAAATAAACTTGTATTATATGTATGTCATCCAATATGCAAGTAGAACAGGTTATAGTCAACAGAGAGACAGAGAAGGTTCAAGAAACTATAGGGACGACCTCATTTACCGTTGAAGCTTCCTAAGGGAATACTATACTTGAGACTCCTGAGAAGAAAATTGATACTAAAATTGTCAATAAATCCACTGTTGTCTATGATATGGAAATAATTCCTGCATTCCCTACAGCTAATATAGTCCTCAAGATTGAAGAAATCCCACCTTTAGACGTATTTTAAAGTCCAAAACATAAAATAAGTAATGATAAGGTCAAGAAAGGAAAGAAAGTAAGAACAATCACAAGCACTAGTTTCAAATTAAACTCATTTTCAAGCTCTTTGTAAAGGATCTCAAACAACCCATGATGAGGAATTGAACATAATATCTTAGTTCGCAGGAGCTTACACTAGTACTACTATTGATAAATATGTGGAAATGCCATTGCTAACAAAAGAAAAAGATCAAAAGATTGTTCAACTAGAACAAATTTTTCAGGATGAAAAACAAGAAATGGACCAACAATGGCAAGAAAACCTTATTGAGTTACATAAAAGTTTTAATGATTTAAAACTACAATTTGAATTTGAAGTGAAGTAAAAAGATGAACAAATATTTCAATTGCAACAAAGCATAAACCAGTTGAGGAAAAATCCAGAGATAAATGAACTCTACAAGGAGGCATTAGAACTGGATATACTCCTAACTAACAAGCAGTCTATCTTCTATCACAAATTAGCTCTAATTCATGACTTGTCAAAGACCAGTGATTCTTTAGTAAACCAAATGTTCTATTTGAGGATGTTTTATGAAGAAATTGATGAGAAAATCTATGAGTACATAAATTGAAAAGACATCGCTTAGGGAATATCAACTGATCTTCCTTGAATTGAAGAATCATAGAAGGAAATAATTTTTGGTGACTGGGACATCAAAATTAAATAGACATAAATGGCTATTATTAGAGCCATAAATCTTGCCTCAAATTTCACCGAATAAATTACTGATACATTATTGCAGGCCAATCTAATAGAGGAATGCCTAAAGGACACCTTGCCAGATGTCAAAACTTTAAAACAATATTGGTAGGAAACATCTAAGAAAAGCGTTGAAGATATTCAACATTTCTCAAAAGAAACCTTGAAACTTATTGGCATTTCCTAGTGAAACCACATAGTCAGTGGCTCGTAATGAGGTGGCTCTCGAGTGTAGTAGTGCAACTTCTTTCAACGCTTAGTGTTGCGGTGTTTACGAGACAAATGTGCATGCAACTGGTACATCCCCCTAGCTAAAGCTGCTCACGGACATATGTGGTCTTAAAGAGTAGATGAAGAATGAATCTGAAGCACAATCATGAGTTCTTGTTACCACAGATCACTGATTTATTTTTCCTTTATCTTAGCTTAGTTTGTTGAAGCTTTTTTGAAGACTTTTATTTTAAGTTTACTATTTTTTTTAGTATTAATAGTTTATTTAAACCCCTTTCATGCATTTAGAAAGGGCTCTAGAATTTTGAGAAGACATCTTTGAACTTGCACTATTGTTTGATCCAACATTATCTAATTGAGAAGATGAACCCGGAAGCTATATTTTCATAAGCTGAGCACTAATGCATCGGGTACTATTATCTCTTATCACTATGTGTTATTGAGTTAGATTGTGAATCTCTTATATGCTATTTCGTTATGTAAATGCTTTGAAAAGAATCAGTCATTATCATTATTGATGTGCAGAATTGAATGATTTGTGATTATGTATGAGATAATGATATGTTTTATGCGATTTATTATTAACCAACTAATTTAATTAACTATTTAATTAATTTAGTTTATCATATATGATTTCTTTTAATAGAAGTATTGAAAAATCTATATTGTTATATACTTTGTGAAATATTTCTTTAAGTCACATATAAGGATGTGTTATCCTAGGAAATTGGTAGAATAAGTTTATTTAGTAGTTTTATCATTAGCTATAAAATCATTTCATTAGTTTCATTACATTATTTTAATAAATCTGTTTAAAATGGGAAACTTGTCCCTTTATACCCAGTTAGACCCACCAATTTCAACAGAAATAGTGTTGCTTTAAGCTCCTGATTGGGTGGTATTCCCCGAAGTTAAGGCAGTCAAGTTCCAGCCTTCAACATTTTTAGTGCTAGAAGGAGGGCCCCCAAATATGAATGGCAATAAGGTCTAATACCAAATCAAAAGGTCATCTGAAAAGTCATTCTCCCTCAAAGTCTCCCCCAAATTCTACATCTCACTTGAAATCCCCTACCTCTAGACCAAAAGTTGTAACCAAATCCTGTAGTACATGCCTTAAGACAACTGATCAACCTGCTTTACAAGAGTTACCTGAAGTTCATAATCTAATTGAAAAATTAGAAGAAACCTCTATTTCCCAAGAAAAGCCTCAACATTATGAGTTATCTAAAGGTAGCGTATCATGATGTTTTCCCTCTTCTTGTATTTTGACTCATTCTCAAAGTGTGAAACTCAGGGTCACTCCATTTGAGTTTCCCTTACCTTCCCACAGAATAAAGACCCAAAAGTCTGAAGCTCAATCATTTACTAGTGAGATTTTGTCTTCGTCTCCACCAAAAACACCTTTATTTCATTCAACCTCATTAACTTCTTCTTATCCGACCAATTTGTTCATCCCTATCACCCGTTCCCAAACAATAGGTGCTAGTTTGAGTAGTACTGGTGCAGGGGCTAGTTCTTTGACACAGTCAACCTCTTCTACTACTACAAATTATTCTATTCATATTCCCACAATGGCTAATAGACCTTGGACAAATCCATCTATTGTTAACATGCCAACACCTCTTCATCCTTTGCCTAAATATCTAGAAATATGGTTACCTAAGTCCAATCCTGATGAAGGGATTCAAGCTAAAGAAAATTTCCATAATTATATGCTACGCGTTAATCTCAAAGGGGTTTTAGAATAATATTGTGTATGTATATTTTTTCCATATACATTTGTAGGATCAACAAGATCTTGGTACTTTTCCTGACCATTAGGTTCAATTAATAATTGGAATGCATTTCAAGAGAATTTTTTTACAAATTTTAGAGATGATCATACAACTTCTACATTAATTAATGATATTTCCAATCTTAAAACAAAACTGAATGAAAAAATCAAAGATTTTAACTCTAGGTTCAATAAATTGCTTAACAATATTCCATAAGCTTCACAACATTGTGAAGATGTACAGATAGAATGGTATATTTCTACACTACCCTCTAATATTGCCATATTCATAGATATAGCTAATAAAATCACTTTAAGTGATAATATCAAACAATATTTATTTGTTGAAAAAAGGACCTTAGCCTTATAAAAGAAAACCATTCTAGAAGAGAGAAAATCTAAGAAAGTGAATTTCAAAGAAGAAATAAAAAAGAAGCCATCTAAAGACCCTTTCAATTTAGAAGTATTACAGAAAGTCCTTAAAACAATGTGAAATGAATGGTCGAGACTAAAAAACAGGTCTCAGATTCCTCAAAATGGTCATTTAGACCATTTAAGAAAACTCAACCTATATAACCTCAATAACCTAATGTCATATCTAACGCTGAATCAAATCAAGAAGATGATGAAGAATTATCTTTATTTGTGGAAGAATAAGAAGAAGAAGATATGGTTGAAGCACATGGATTATGGGATTTCATCCTTACTATGTCTGAAAATGAGGAAGAAGGAGAAGCCTTGCCCATAAAGACTAGGAGTAAAATATCTATAGATTCATCTTCTTGAAGTTCAGACCAGTTACTCATGTTAGTAAGGATAAAATAAAAATGAAGAAATCTCCTCCTAAATCCTCTAAATCCATCCCATCCTCTTCTAGTTCTCCTTCTACATAAAATATTCTTATTGTTTCTCATAAATATATATAGTATAATATTGTGGAAGATATGAAGAAAATAAAAGCTAATATTTCCATATATGAGGTAAGTAAACTTAAGCAACAACAAAATTTTTGACTCAAAGAATTAATTTTATTCTTACATCTCCTTTTCCAACTACAAAAGCCTCATTAGGAAAAGGAAACTCTCCAGATGATACTTGTTGGGAATGGGATCCCCCAAGGACAGTTTTGGGGCTAAAAGCCCCATGTTTTGGGTCAAATTTTGTAATAAAGTTGCAAAGTCTGCATTTTGCGGCCACGGAGCATGAAGGTGTCATTAGTCATAAAGGGTTCTCTGACCTTGAATTTGTAAAGTAAGTTAGCTATAAATATCTACCCATGGTTTGCAAACCATGGGATTGTATAAAAGGAGCTAAGTAAGCAAGCTCTAAGTAGTCTTAACGAGTCACGAATTGTAGTAAGAAGTCTTGAGCGATAAGGAGAGAAGTCTAAGTTTGGGTCGTAGCATAGATAGAGGCTCTGCACTAGGGTAGAAGTCCACAGCTAAGTGCGCATACCCCTGCAGTTGTGTGCTCAGGGCGGATAGGTTCTTTAATCGTCTAAAGATATCAATAAAGAGAAGTATTCTACAAATTCTGTGTCTTTGTTTCCTGTTAATGCATCTAGTCATATTGTGCATGAATCTCATTTATAATACTTATGGCATGCACAAATGTATTTAACTATGTTGGATAATTGAATGAAAATAAGGATATCTGTTTACGTGGTGATAACTGTGATTAACTAATAAGATAAGTAAGATTCTTAAGATAACTTGGGAATTTGTGCAATACGCTGCCTTAGTAGTGCGAAAGTATCTGAACTGAAGGTTAGGGCTGGGTGAAGGTCATTCACACCCTTTCATGGAGGTATTGAAGGGAGGAATAAGGGGAGAAGCAGACAGATCCCTAGAACTTAATGACCTATGTGAAAGTAGGAATAGAAGGAATAAACCGACTTCATGACCATCTCAAGGTGTGGAAACTTGGTTCCAGCATCCCCCCATACTACTTTGGGTTAGACTTTGGTCTGCTCTCCATGGGTTGATGCCAAAAGGGCCAGTAGTGTAGGGTTTTGTTTGGATAACTAATTTTGAACCTGGGTCAGGCCCCACCAAGCCAACAAATGGTTCCATTGCCGAAGTGGAATTGCAACAGGGGATGATAAGGGGAAACATCTCGAAGATAGTGCATGGGTTTGCAAAGCTCTAGCGAAGGAGGCTCAATCTGATTTGGAGTGCACACGCGAAACATTCATAGAAGAAAAGAAGAGCTTTGCTGAGGCCTCGTCTTCAGGAAGCAAAGATAAGCTTGATCAAGAGATGGACCCTTCTATGCTTACAAACTTCCTCGATGCCTGCAAGAATTTGCTACATGATAGCAAGGGCATAAAAGGATTATAGGAGATTATAAATAGATGTGTTGGAAACACTCTGGGTGAACTGCCCATGGTACAAAAAATTGGAAAGCATAAAAGAAGGACAGGATGAGAGATGAGGTTGACTGCGCTGATAAGAGAGTATGAAATGGATCAGGTTATTTTGGATCTAGGGTTAGATGTAAACATCCTACCGAAATAGACTTGGGAACAGATGGGAAGACCCACATTGTAGTTGTCTTCGATTTATTTAAGGATGGAAAATTAGTAGAAGATCATCCCCATGGGGTGGTTGCAAGGGGTGACTGTAGATATTGAAGGCATGAATGCGCAGGCTGACTTTGAGGTAATATAAATTGTGGATGAAAACAACCCCTACCCTATGCTACTTGGCATTGATTGGGCTACTAATATGAATGGGGTAATAAACCTGAAGAAGTGAAAGATGATCTTTGAAAAGAAATCGCTCCGTGTAATAGCACCACCAGTTCCTACTAAAGGGTCATGCTATACTGAACCAATCCGCGATTATGAGAGTGATGAAGATTGGGATTGTATATATAATATCCCAGCATGAGACCAATATTAGGTGAATCCAATAGTGGATGGACGAATTACATGGGATTGTGAGAGTTTCTACACCTCAAACTCTGACGAAGAATTAGAGCGCTGGCAGAATCAGTTAGATGAAGTAACCACACTGAGCTGTAACATGATGACCTGGTCGTTGCATTGTGTGTCATCAAATGTAAGAAATCTGCCAAATTATGATGACCTAAATGATGTATATATATTTTTAGATGCATTTCAGAGGGAGGTACCAAAGAAGTAGCGCTTCCAAGCTTTGGACTAGGCATTGCATGCTACACCCACAAGGTGGTGGGGTACACACAAGGAAAGCTTTGATGATTGGAGCGAGTGTAGATGGATGATAAGAACATGCGTTGGGAAGCTATAGGTATGAATAATAGATAAATATGATGGGTAGGATGATCCACGTGTGCACTTGGCCAAATGGGCTCAGGCTTATGGAGAGAAGTCCCAACCTAAATGGGTGCACTTGTTTCGTCACACCCTGGATGTTATCTCGATGAATTGGTACTTAGAAACAGAGCTCTTCCATGGTACAGGTGAATGCGATATTCTACATGAGGGATTCATAATGATATTCAGCTTTGAAGATGTGTTTGACAATATCAACGAGGTGCTACAAGAAGTAAAGGAAACAATCATTAGGATACAATAGGATCCTTTGGACCTGATTCAACCTGATTAGGCTACTCAGCTACGTCATTCACTAGAATGCTATAACGTAACCACTAAAGAAGAAGATGATGATCCATGAAAGGTTACTATCCCTAAAGAAAAAGGTCACCATGAGGTTGAAGGATAACAGATTGAGAATCCTGATATAATCGCACCACTAAAAATGAGACAAGTGAATATTGGTACGGAGGTAGAGCCCAAATTCGTGAAGATTGGAGATTACTGGGATGAAACGATGATGGATAAAGTCATTGAATTACTCCATGAATACCAGGATTTGTTCCCTACCAAGTTTACAAATTTAAAAGGGATAATCGGGGACGTGGGTGTTATGAAGATCAAGTTGAAGCCCGACGCGAAGCTAGTTAAGCAAAGACCTTACCATCTCAATCCAAAGTATAAGGAGAAAGTCTGCTTAAAGCTAGACAAGATGTTCATGGAAGGTATTATTGAGCCCATACAAGAATCTGATTGGGTAAGCCCAATGGTGGTACAGGAAAAGAGGTAGAAGGATGAAATAAGAATATGCATAGATCTTAGGAAGTTGAATGATGCTTGTGTCCATGATCCCTTCTTGACTCTATTCATTGATGAAGTGTTGGATAATGTAGGTGTCTATGAAGCTTATTCCTTCACTGATGGGTTATCTGGGTACCATCAGATCAAAATTGCACCAAAGAATAGGAGCAAGACAACCTTTGCAACTGAGTGGGGATGTTTTAGTACACTGTAATGCCTTTTAGAATGAAGAATGCACCTGCGATTTTTTCACATGTAGTGACTGCGCCATTCAAAGAATTTATTTATAAGTTCCTGGAAGTGTACTTTGATGACTGGACAATGTTTGGGCTAGTGAAATGCCATGCCACCAGTTTACACCTAATGCTAGATACTTGTCGAAGATACTAGATCGCACTCAATATGAAGAAGTGCATGTTCTGTGTTCTTTTTGGGACCCTACAGGGTCATGTGGTTTATAGATAGGGACTGATGGTAGACCCCCCAAAGATTGCGTGATACTTAACTTGGAAGTGCCAAGGCGTGTGAAAGAGTTGCGTGCTACCCTAGTACATACTAGATATTACAAGAAGTTTATCAAAGACTATGCCCAGATCACCACACCTATTGAGAAGTTGTTGAAAAAGGATGTCACATTCTACTAGAATGAGGACTATAAGAAGAGCCTGTCCATATTGAAAGAAAAGATGGTCACCAAGCTGATTCTAGTCTTCCTAGATTGGAAGAAGGACTTTCATGTACATGGCGACACATCATGTCTAGTGTTGGGAGTAGTACTGACACAAGCTAGCGGAGGAGACTGTCGCTGAAGTTTTTGAGGTTGCCATCAAGTCCAAAGGGGGAGATTGTTGGCATTATGTTTCTAGTATGGTTATATGTTACAGATGTTGTACTTGATGGCAACACCCATGGCATGGCTCTCAATATGATGATAATTAAGAAGTACGCAGGAGAAAAGTTCACGGAATTTTATGCAGAGAAAAGTTTATAAAAGTTTATTTCATGTGGAGAAAAGTTCACGGAATTTTATGCAGAGAAAAGTTTATTTCATGTGGGAAAACTTACCTTTGGTCCATGGTAGTTAGTCCTTGGAATTTGAACCTATGGTTTTTTGACCATGGCATCTCGACAGACGTGTTGATCCCTAGTATTGAGTTGATGGTATTGGTTTGTTATGGTTTTGGCCCGTGGTATTGGTCCATGATTTGAGGAAGAGCTTGCCTATATAAAGCAAAGGAGATCATTTGGCTTGTGTATGGTTTTGGGTTGAATATCTTAAGATCTGAAATATTGGGTTATTGTTTCAAAAGCTCGATCTATATGAAAGTGAAGTGGAAAGCGAATCTGTGAAGGGTGATCTCTCGAGCACTGCAGCTGTGGAAGTGCGGAGGCGCTGTAGGAGACGCCACAGGAGGCGCCGCAGGAGACGCCACAAGAGGCACCGCAGGAAACGCTACAGGAGGCGCCGCAGGAGACGTCGCAGGAGGCGCCGCAGGAGACGCCACAAGAGGCGCCATAGGAGACGCCGCAGGAGGCACCGCAGGAGACGCCACAGGAGACACCGCAGGAGGCGCCATAGGAGGCGCCGGAGGAGACGCCACAGGAGGCGCCGCAAGAGACGCCACAGGAGGTGCCGCAGGAGACGCCACAGGAGGCGCCGCAAGAGACGCCATAGGAGGCGCCGCAGGAGACGCCGCAGGAGGCGCTGTAAGAGACGCCGCAGGAGGCGCCACAGGAGACGCCGCAGGAGACGCCACAAGAGACGCCACAGAAGGTGTTCTGGGTTTAGTTTTCTGTTATTGTGGATCTGGTTATCTAGGTGACTTACTGGTACTTGATGATCATTTGATATTTATGGATCCAGTTTGAAAATTTATGAAAAGTGGTCCTTGAAAGAAAAGAAGTAGGGGGTTGTAGCTCCCTTCCAGGAGAGACTGGAAAACGAGAGAGAGTTGTAGCTCTCTGCAGGTTGCAGCCTGCGTACTGGTAAAGGACTGCACCAGTACAAGACCATTGTAAAAAGGAGTTTCTAATTTGAAAGAAGATAGAGACATATTGCAGCAGGTGGTTTTCACCCACATTGGGTTTCCACCTTATATCTGGTGTTCTTTGATGTGACTGTCTATTTTTCTTGTTCATGCTCATTGTTTTATGGTACTGATATGCAAAAATAATTCAAAGTATAAATAAGGAAGAATTGTTAAAAGGACTAGATAATACTGATTCACCCCCCCTCTCAGTGTTATTTTCAACAATTGGTATCAGTGCAGGTCCTTCTAAAGAAGCTTGAACACTTGAAGGAAGATCTTTCATCATGAGCAACTACGAGAGGGAAGCATCTATCAGGCCACCGGTTTTTGATGGGACAAACTTCAATTATTGGAAGGTAAGAGTTACTGCCTATCTTCAATCTCTTGGTACAGAAGTTTGGGACATTGTAGAGACAGGCTATGCTTTTCCTTCAACTACTCTACAGATGCAGACGAGAAAAAGAAGTATGAAACAAATGCAAAAGCAGTCAGTACTCTATTAGGATGTATATCCCAATCGGAATTCATGAAGGTAATGCACTATAAATCCGCAAAAGA
>APFE030503270.1:327-20868 GCA_000404065.3 Pinus taeda | reverse complement strand
TACACCACCTATCTCTATCTTATGCGATAACACAAGTGCAATCAACATCTCAAAGAATCCCGTCATGCATTCAGAAACCAAGCACATACCAATCAAGTATCATTTTCTCCGGGAACAAGTGCTTGAACAAAAGGTCAAGTTGGAGTATGTTCCTTCTAAGGAACAAGTTGCTGATATTCTCACCAAACAATTGCCCAGGGAGACTTTTGAATACCTCAGGCAAAAGCTGGGGGTTGTTGATGCATCATCTTATTGTTGAGACTCTTCTGATTGTTGGTTGTACGCATGATTCATCTGGGGTATATGCGTACATGTGCATGGTTGCGGCACAAGGTTCAGGGGGAGAATATATAGCATTATTGCATTATGGAGGATGTACAAAAGGGTCATGGCAGATGGCTGAATATAGTGCAGCAATATGTCTCTATCTCTTTCTTGGTCATTGATGGTGTCTAGTGGATTATGGTTCTTCTTTACAGATCTGGTTCATATTAAGGGGGAGCATGTTCTTAGGGGGAGCATAACCCTTTGTCCTTGATGTCAAAGGGGGAGAATGTCGCTGAAGTTTTTGAGGTTGCCATCAAGTCCAAAGGGGGAGATTGTTGGCATTATGTTTCTGGTATGGTTATATGTTACAGATGTTGTACTTGATGGAAACAACCATGGCATGGCTCTCAATATGATGAGAATTAAGAAGTATGCAGGAGAAAAGTTCACAAAATTTTATGCAGAGAAAAGTTTATAAAAGTTTATTTCATGTGGAGAAAAGTTCACGGAATTTTATGCAAAGAAATGTTTATTTCATGTTGGAAAACTTACCTTTGGTCCATGGTAGTTAGTCCTTGGAATTTGAACCTATGGTTTTTGGACCATGGAATCTCGACAGACGTGTTGATCCCTAGTATTGAGTTGATGGTATTGGTTTGTTATGGTTTTGGCCCGTGGTATTGGTCGATGATTTGAGGACGAGCTTGCCTATATAAAGCAAAGGAGATCATTTGGCTTGTGTATGCTTTTGGGTTGAATATCTTAAGATATGAAATATTGGGTTATTGTTTCCAAAGCTTGATCTATATGAAAGTGAAGTGGAAAGAGAATCTGTGAAGGGTGATCTCTCGAGCACTGCAGCTGCGGAAGTGCGGAGACGCCGCAGGAGTCGCCCCAGGAGGTGCCGCAGGAGGCGCCGCAGGAGACGCCGCAGGAGGCGCCGCAGGAGGCGCTGCAGGAGGCGCCGCAGGAGACGCCGCAGGAAGCGCCGCAGGAGACGCTGCAAAAGGTGTTCTGGGTTTAGTTTTATATTATTGTGGATCTGGTTATCTGGGTGACTTACTGGTACTTGATGATCATTTGATATTTATGGATCTAGTTTGAAAATTTATGAAAAGTGGTCCTTGAAAGAAAAGAAGTAGGATGTTGTAGCTCCCTTCCAGGAGAGACTGGAAAATGAGAGAGAATTGTAGCTCTCTGCAGGTTGTAGCCTGCGTACTGGTAAAGGACTGCACCAGTACAAGACCATTGTAAAAGGAGTTTCTAATTTGAAAGAAGATAGAGACATATTGCAGCAGGTGGTTTTCACCCACATTGGGTTTCCACCTTATATCTGGTGTTCTTTGATGTGACTGTCTGTTTTTCTTGTTCATACTCATTGTTTTATGGTACTGATATGCAAAAATAATTCAAAGTATAAATAAGGAAGAATTGTTAAAAGGACTAGATAATACTGATTCACCCCCCCCTCTCAGTATTATTTTCAACAGAGACTTGGACCATCCTATAGTGTTCATAAGGAGAAGGTTATCTGGGGTGGAGAGGAACTATTCCACCACCGAGTGCGAAGGGTTAGCCATGGTATACGTGCTATAGAAGTTCAGACACTACTTGCTGGATGACTATTTTAATATGTATACATATCATTCCACACTGAAATACCTGGTTAATAAGCCTTTGTTGAGTGGAAGAATCTGCAGATGGTTGTTATTGTTCTAGGAATATGATTTTGAAGTTATTGTGAAGCCTAGATGATTAAACATGAGACCATACCATCTGTCGCACATCAAAATAGGGGAAGAGCCCACCAATTTGGAAGAAGGATTGCTTGACATGCAACAATTTGTAGTGCACATTGTAGATGGTCATTTTGAAGATATCACACACTTCCTAACGATAAGAACTTCCCTGGAAGGATACACCATCTGGAAAAAGAAGGACTTAGTGGTGTGAGCGGAAAACTTTTTTGTCATTGCTGGGCTTCTATACAAAATGGGTTCTGATGAGAAATTACGATGATATGCACCAGAGTTGGAAAGGAGAAGTATCCTCACAGATGCTCATGGGGGCGCTGCGGCAGGGCATTATGCATGGAGAGCGACTGCGCAGAAGATTCTACGCATAGGGTTGTGGTGGCCAACCCTCCATCACGATTCAAAAGTGTACTAGAAAGCATATGATGTGTGTCAAAGGACTGATAGGCCATCACGGAGGGATGAGCTACCTTTGAATCCACATATGAAATTACAAACCTTTTGAGAAATGGGCGATAGATTTCATGGAACCCATCCAACCCTAAGGAGAGACAAGAGTAAGGTAGATTATGACCACGATGGAGTATTTGACTCGATGGGTGGAGGCATAGTCGGTGAAGGATATCACAAGCGTGACTACTACAAAGTTCCTCTTTGAGTATGTACTAACGTGATTTGAGTGTGTAAAGATTTTGATGAGTGACTATGGTACGCACTTTCTGAATAAAATGATAAGTGCGTTGTTAGAGGAATTTCAGGTATATCACCAAAGGAGCACGCCTTATCACCCGCAGGCTAATGGGATGGTGGAAGCATTCAATAAAGTGCTATAGAACACATTGAGCAAGGTTTTAAATGCTCAATGAAGTGATTGTTACCTACGCATACCCACAATACATGGGCTTATTGGATGATATGCAAGAAGTTGATTGGACAAACACCCTTTAGGCTTATATATGGCGTTGAAGTAGTGAGGCCCATGGAATACATTGTGCCTAGTCTACACATAGTGGTACTCATGGGTATGACTGATCGTAAAGCCCTGGAAGGGTCTTGCATAGTTTGCCAAGCTTGAGGAAGATATATTTCTAGCTAGATTTCACCAACAGGTCCAAAAGCAACGCGAATAAGCATGGCATGATCGACACATTAAGCTATGCACATTTAAGGTAAATTACTTGGTTTTGTTTTATGATAGAAAGTTTGATAATTTTCCAGGGAAATTTAGAATGCACTAGTTAGGGCACTATGTCATTAAGGAGATTACCAATGGAGGAGCGACGTAGTTGGTCAAATTGAATGGAGATCCCTTCCCAGGAAAAGTGAATGGCAGTCACTTGAAGCCATACACCAGTGGTCTGGCCATGTGACTATATGGAGGTAGTACAACCTTAGCACTCTAGGAATCTAAAAGGAGGTGCAGGACTATAAGCTACACTGGTCAGGTTGAGGAGCTGCATAATTGGAGGATTGTATAAAGCAAGGAAGTGTCACAGGGTTCACGGTAGCACGAAGGGAGCTGTGCTACCCAGGGTGAAATCATGCAGGTTGGCTGGAAAGTGACCGTTAAAGTCATTGTTCATGATTTGACAATAGAAATGCGGCCAAATGGAGCAGGAAACTGGAATTTAAGATGAAATTTATGGGGCAGATCCTTGAAAATATGTCACCAATGTAGAATTAATGAACCAAATTTGGGGGGAATGGTCAGAGTTGAATTCAAAATGCCCTATAAATTGTGTGGCTATCCAACGATGATGGCATTGATGTAGTACTTGATCGATGGTCGGTAGAGTGGCACACCACAATAGACTTAGCGGTGGGAGGGAGAAAGTCCACTGTGTAGAGAAAAAAGGAGGAGGCCCAGCTAAAGATGATGCAGATGGCCAAAAAGATAAAGAAGGAGGTCACTAACAAGGCCCAAGAGGAGCACAATGCCACTTAGCAGAAGGAGAAGCAAATGGGAGGAATAGAGAAAGGCTCTGACAAAGGTGCGAGGTTACTTCACCTAAGATAGAGGCAGAGATGGATAAATAGAAAAAACAACATGGCGCGGACCCACAGGCGACATCCGTGCACATCAAGCCTCCAAGGGAGTAGGAGAAAGGAGGGTCCAGAAAGAAATCAAAGGTTACTAAGACATCACTTGACGCAATCACGCTAATAGAGGGTGATCTACATAACATCGGTGACACGGTGTAGGATGTCACCACAAAGGCCCTACAACAATTTGAGTAACAACAAAAACTAGTATTGTGGGCTATCCAGACAAATCTATAGACCCGTGCGACACAGTCTGGCACGGTGTCTACCAGCCTTGTTATCGGCACTTCAGAAGCTGCCGAGATGCTACGCGTGAAGGCCTTTAGCGCAAAGGTGTTGCCTGATGCAGCACTGACCATGGAGAATGAAGCTGACAGGTCCACTATCAGTGCCCTAAAGGGAGTAGGGTTGATTGAGGCAGTGCTCCCTGGTGAAGCACTCCACCTATTGCAGGATGGGGTGATTGTAGAATTGAGGGCCCATGAGCATCACGCCCTACAGGTGATCAGTGAGCAGTTGATTAACAATGAGTAGATGGCACTATAGTGAGACTCCACCATCATCGCTATGACCGAGGCGACTAACCAAAACAAGGATATAATGCATGTCTTTGAGGAGGCATGTTGAAAGGTACTAGAATTGGCCATTCCTAAGGAAGAACCAGTTGAGGTGCACGCCCTCAAGTTGGCCATGGGGCTGCATGATGCTTGTATTGAAATGGCTTGGTGGGGCCTGACCCACGTTCAACATTAGTTAGGCAAACAAATACCTACACTACTGGCCCTTTCGACATTAACCCATGGAGCGCGGACCGAAGTCTCACCTGAGGCAATATGGGGGGATGTTGGAACCAAGTTTCTGCACCCTGAGATGGTCGTGATGTTGGTTTATTCCTTCTATTCCTACTTTGATGTAGG
The DNA here is from genome assembly GCA_000404065.3 of Pinus taeda. Classification (NCBI taxonomy): domain Eukaryota; kingdom Viridiplantae; phylum Streptophyta; class Pinopsida; order Pinales; family Pinaceae; genus Pinus; species Pinus taeda. Next base: position 15,887 of record APFE030503270.1, on the reverse strand, counting down.
TCATTAAGTTCTAGGGCTCTGTTTTCCTAGCCTCTTATTCCTCCCTTCGATACCTTCGCGAAAGGGTATGTCTGACCTTCATGTAGCCCTAACCTTTGGTTCATATACTTTTGCGCTCCTAAGGCAACATATTGGATAGATTCCCAAGTTATCTTAAGAATCTTACTTATCTTATTAAGTAATTACAGTTAGCACCACGTAAACGGATATCCTTATTTCTGTTCAATTTTCCAACATAATTACACACATTCGCGCATCCCAAAAGTATTATAAATGAAATTCATACATAATATGACAAGATGCATTAATAGGAAACTAAGACATAGAATTTGTAGAATACTTCTTTGTATTGATATCTTCAGATGATTACAGACTCTATCTGCCCTGCACACACAGCTACAGCGGTCCGCGCACTCAGCTGCGAAATTAAACCCTAGGCCTGTTAGGTCCCTATAATACTAGTGATTCCCCCATTACTATTATGGTTGTATCCCTTATTAATATTGTTGTGCCACTATTGTCCCCATATTGTTATTATTGTGCCCCATAGAATCCCTCTATTGTTATTTTTGTGCCTTTATATTATTATTGTTAGGCCGGCTTGGTTATATTGTGACCCCTTAGACTCCTATATATAGAGAGGAGGTTTTGTCATTTCGATCATCCAAGAATTGTTCATTTGTGTAATGTCAAGAAGGCTTCCCCCTTGAAGAAGCTGAATTATAAGGCGTTGATCTATATTTTCTATCTTTCTGTGAGCTGGTTTCATAACATTTGGTATCAGAGCTTTAGATTCTAGGGTTTCACTGCTCCAAATAGGTCATCGCGGCATTTGGCTATAACTTTTTTTCTGCGATGTTTTAGACGCTAAATAAAATCCCATTTGGGTTGAAATCATTATGAAATTTGGGTCCAAATTTTAGAGCTTTTTACGCTATATTTGTGAAGATATGATCTGAAGAAGTTGGCCTTTTTGTAGACTCCTAAATTACATTCCAAATAGGTGACCTGGGGAAAATAGTCATAACTTTTGTTTTGAGCATTAGATTGAAATTTCGTCAAAAATTACAGAAAGGCGACGGAATGTAGTTTCCTGTATATATTTTCCAGATCCTAAGGTTAAAATGGTGACACAGGGCACTTCATACAATTTCACTCTTCTGAAAAGGTATATAATCAGGTCATCTTGGGAGATTGTGCATAAATCTTTCTTGGAGAATCCAAATTCGATCAAGGTGGTGGCATTGGAAAGAGGATGCTGAGGGACACTATAGGTTGCAATTTCAGAACAGGAAGATCCGATATTACAGAGGTACATCAGATGTAATATTGAGCTCCTACAAAGTGAAAAAGGTGTGTAGATTTTTTTAAATTTTTGCATAAGCTTGACTTGAAAAATTAGTTTGAAGGAATTCAGAACACATAGTAAAGCATTATTACCAGTAATTGATGCCCCGAAGAAAGAAATTGGAAACACCTAGTAAGCAACCTAAAAGCTCTAGCATGAATAATGAAGAAGAGGAAGAAATGCAACATGATATATCAAAATTACGAGACCAAGTGCAACAAATATCACTCACACAAAAAGTAACAAAATCTAAGATGGATGGTTTAAAGAAAGATGTAGAAGCTAAGATGTATGGCGTGGAAGTTAAGATGAATGGTTTACAGAAGGCATGGAAGCTAAGATGGATGGTTTAAAGAAAGGCAGAGAAGCGAAGATGAATGATTTGGAAGCTAAGATGGAGGATTTGAAGATAGATTTGAAGAAAAATTTGAAGACAGATTTGAAGACAGGCATGGAAGATTTGAAGAGAGATTTGACAAAGTTCCTACAAGAAATGCTTACTAATGACGAAGGGGTAGTAAAGGAAACTAATGATGAAAAAAAAAATGTTAATCATGATTTCAAAGACTCTAATGTTCGACCGAAGAACCGCCATGTTCCAAAGATCGATATGAGGAAGTTTGATGGCAAGGATCCTAGAACATGGATACTATAGATGGAACAATTTTTTGATCTCCATAATGTGCAAAACACACAAAAGGTACATATTGCAACTTTATATTTGGAACCAAATCAGTTTATATGGTATCGATGGCTTTGCTCTCGTAAACAAATTTTCACTTGGGCAATTTTTACAGAAGAATGACAACACATTATGAAGATACAAAAGGAAACACTTTTTTTAGCAAATTGATAAATCTCAAACAAAAGGGTTCAATGATGGAGCACATTGAGGACTTCCAAAAATTGAACATCAAAGTAAACGATATTCCAAAGGAGTGTAGGATCGATGTGTTTAGAGTGACTTTAAAGGATAATATCCAAAATGAGGTTTGCCTTTGGGAACCTAATTCATTGGAGAAGGCATTCAAGTTAGCAAGAAAAATGGAAAGCAAAATTATGGCAACCAGGAAGCTTACCGCTCACAATTATAAAGATGGAAGTGTTGCCCCTAGCCTTCCACAACCTACAAGGTTGACACCACAACAATTAGAAGAAAAAAGAGCAAAAGGGCTTTGTTACAGTTGTGATAGAAAATGCACTAAAGGTCATAAGTATGCTGATAAGAAATTATTCCACATAGATTGTGAAGAGGAGGAAGAAAAGGAACAAGAAATTTCAAAAGAACATGATATACTCCAGGAACAAACCCTAGATAAAGAGGAAATGAATCCGACCATATCTTGTAATGCATTGTCTGGAATTACCAATCCTTAAACTATCAAGATAGAAGGACATATCAAGAAGAAAAAGGTAATAGTGTTGATTGATTCAGGAAGTACCCACAATTTTATTCATTGTAAGATATCAAAAGAATTGAATTACTTCTTATATCTAGCACCAGAGTGTGAAGTGATGGTTGCAAGTGGAGAAACCATAAATTTCTCTAGAAAGTGCCATAATATCCTGTTATCCATGGGAGAATATGTATTGAATAGCCCAATGTTTTCCATTCCAATGGGTGGCACTGATGTTGTACTAGGAGTCCAATGGTTACAATCCTTGGGTACAATATCTTTTAATTTTCAAGAACTTTTCATGAAATTTTCTATAGAAGGAAAAGAAGTTGAATTAAGGGGCATTGTAGGGAAACCAGGAAAGATAATCAGCTCTAACAGTATGACAAAGCTTCTAAAGAAGGAAAGATGAGGTGTAATTGCACAATTATGTTCACTAGATCTCCAAAAAGTCTTGAACAATCATTCCAAGGTATTTGAGAATCCCAAAGGTCTCCTAGCTATTCGTGATCATGATCATGCTATTCATTTGATTCCAGGAAGTGTTCCTTCAAACATCAGGCCGTACAGATATCCCTATGCCCAAAAGAGTGAAAGTGAATGTATGGTTGCAGAAATGCTAGAGGCTGGTATAATTCAACCTAGTCAAAGTTCTTTCTCTGCTCTAGTGGTATTGGAGCACAAGAAGGATGGATCTTGGCGCATGTGTCCAAATTATAGGGAGCTTAACAAGCTCACTACTAAAGATAAATTTCCCATTCTTGTCATTGATGAATTATTGGATGAATTGCATGGATCAATTTACTTCACCAAGTTGGATCTTCATTCAGGATATCATCAAATCAGAATGAAGACTGAAGACATTCTGAAAACATCATTTAGAACTCTGAGGGTCATTATGAATTTTTTGGTCATGCCTTTGGCCTTACCACTGCACCTTCTACATTTCAAGGTTTGATGAATTCCATTTTCAAACCCTTCCTTAGAAATTTTTTGTTAGTATTTTTTGATGATATACTAATCTACAAAAAGTCTTGGAAGGATCATGTTGAACATGTTGGTAGGGTGCTTAAACTATTGAAGGAGAAACAATTATATGCAAAAATCTATAAATGTTTCTTTGGAGTATAAGAGGTGGAATATCTGGGTCATATTATATCTCATGAAGGTGTTAAGGTAGACCCTAGCAAAATCAAAGCCATTAAGGAATCAAAAATCCCCACATCCATAAAGCATCTGTGAGGATTTCTCGAGTTGATAGGGTATTATCGCAAGTTTTTTAAGAATTATGGGAGAATAGCAGCACCTCTAACAACATTATTGAAGAAAGATGCACTTTCATGGGCTCCAGAAGCAACAAAGGCCTCTGAACATCTTAAAGAGGCCATGTGCCAAGCACCGGTCTTAGCTACACTAGACTTCACAAAAACCTTTATTGTTGAAGGTGATGCTTCAGGAAATGGAATTGGTGCTGTTTTAATGCAAGATGAAATACCCGTTGCTTTCAAAATTCATCAAACCAAGGGAAAGTATTTACAAAAAGCTATTTATGAAAAGGAAATTTTGGCAATACTACATGCACTTAAGAAATGGTGACCCTACCTAATTGGAAGACACTTCAAGGTAAAAACGGATCATGATAGTCTTAATTACTTTTTAGAACAAAGATTATCCTCTAAAGAGCAACAAAAATGGGTCACAGAGATGTTGGGTTATGACTTTGAAATCATCTACAAAAAAGGGAAGCAAAATGTTGTGGCAGATGCACTCTCAAGAAAGGATGAGGATGTGGAAGCATTATTGTGCACCATTTCTATTATCCAACCAGATTGGATAAATGAACCAAGGAAGGAATGGAAGAATGATGAAGAAGTGTGGGCACTTAATCGAAAGTTACAACAAGATTCTAGTACATCTGATACATTTAGCTGGAAAAATGATTCGTTATGGTAGAAAGATCGCTTACACCTCTATAAGAATTCCCAACTCAAACAAAAGATTCTTATGGAATTGCACACTTATCCCTTAGGTGGGCACTTAGGATTTTTAAAACCTTACCATAGGGTTAAGAAGGTATTTTTTTTTCAGATGGCCTTAAATCGGATATTCAAAAGTTTGTGGCAGGATGTTTGGTTTGGCAAAAAAATAAAGTTGGAACAATTAAGACCCCAGGTCTATTACAACCTTTATCCATTCCAAGCCAACATTGGGAGGAGGTTTCAATGGGTTTTATCATAGGTTTACCCAAGTTTGAAGGAAAGAGTGTCATCATGGTGGTAGTTGACAGAATTACCAAGTATGCACACTTTTGTGCATTATCACATCCATTTAAATCCAGTACAGTTTCTACCACATTTATGGAAACAATTCAAAAGCTACATGGAAACGAAAAGATTGTTGTAAGTGACAGAATCCGATTTTCACTGGAATATTTTGGATAGAATTATTTTCTTATCTTGGCACTCAGTTAGCTCATATTTCATCTCATCATCCTCAATTTGATGGGCAAACTAAGATAGTAAACAAATGTTTGGAAGGATATCTTCATTGCTTTGTATCTGATAAACAAACACAATGGTTCAAATGGTTGCCTCTGGCTGAATGGTGGTATAACAATTCCTTCCATACTGCAGCGAAATGACCCCATTTATGGCACTTTATGGATATCAGCCACTGTCCATCACATCATATTTAAGAGAAAATTCTAAGGTTCAAGCAGTGGAACATCTTATCGAGCATCAAGAACAAGTTCTCCAACTCTTAAAGGATAACCTTATGTTGGCATAGAATAGAATGAAACAACAAATAGATCAACATCACAAGTAAAGAAGTTTTGATGTAGGTGACTGAGTATTCCTATGGTTACAACCATATAAACAAATGTCCCTCAAGTAAGCTAAGAAGGATAATAAATTATCACCAAGGTATTATGGTCCGTACAAGGTGTTGCAAAAGATTAGTACTACGGCATACAAATTGGAGCTTCTTGCAACCTCTCGAGTACACCCAGTTTTCCATGTTTCATGTTTAAATAAGGTTATTGGTGACAAGCTTCCAGTACAAACAATATTTCCAGACTTCATGCAGAAGGAAAAATTATATTGGAAAGCAGTCATAGAAACAAGAACTCGATAGCTATGAAATCGATCAATTTCAGAGTATCTCATCAAGTGGAATAACTTATCTACTAAATATTGCACATGGGAGGATGAGAATTTTATATAGACACATCCAAAACTACTCAAGCGTTGAGGACAACACTTTTTTGAAGGAGAGGGGCATGTTAGGTCCCTATAATACTAATGGTTCCCCCATTACTATTGTCGTTGTATCCCTTATTAATATTTTTGTGCCCCTATTGTCCCCATATTGTTATTATTGTGCCCCATAGAATCCCTCTATTGTTATTTTTGTGGCTTTATATTATTATTGTTAGGTCAACTTGGTTATATTGTGACCCCTTAGACTCCTATATATAGAAAATAGATTTTGTCATTTGAATCATCCAAGAATTATTCATCTGTGTAATGTAAAGGAGGTTGCCCCCTCGAAGAAGCTAAACTATAAGACATTGATCTATATTTTCTATCTTTTTGTGAGCAGTTTTCATACCAAGGCCTCTGCGCACTCAGCTGCAAAGCCTATATCTATGCTACGATCCAAACTTAGACTTCGCTCCTTATCACTCAAGACTTCTTACTACAATTCATGACTCATTAAGACTATTTAGAGCTTACTTACTTAGCTCTTCTTATATAATCCCATGGTCTGTGGACCATAGGTAGATCTTTGCACCCGACATTACTTTACAAAATTAAGGGCGGACAACCCTTTATGGTTGATGACACCTTTGCGCTTCGCAACCACAAAATGCGGAGAATTTACAACTTTATTACAAAATTTGACCCAAAACATGGGCTTCTAGCCCCAAAACTATCCTTGGGGGATCCCGTTCCCAACAATACTCCTAAGAAAATTGATGCCTGAGATGCAATTTTAATTGGAGATCGATCCAATTCTCGTATCCCTCCTTTTTTAACCTTTGATATTTTCAATAAAAATGTTGACAATTACCTAATAGACTCATGTGCTTCCTCAAATATAATTCCATATTTAGTTTGTCTCAAACTAAACATAACACCTGAGAAATTTGTTATGAAAATTGTGTAATTAGATAGAACCAAGGTTAAAGTCTTAGGGTAATTAAATTATGTTTTAATAAGATTATCGCCAAATTTAAGTGTTTTTAAGATTATTGATATTTTGATTGTTGATATTCCTAAATTTTACAGTCTTATCTTAAGCAAAGTTTGGTGTGAGAAATTGCATGCTTGTTTCGCCATAGATTGGTCACATTTATGAATTCCTTACAATGGAAAACCAAATCAAATCTGGGTTGACAACGGAAAGCATATGAAAAACTTAGTTACTAATTTGGATAAAGAAAATGAGCCTATAGTTTTTACAAATAACGTCATTTGCAATTATTCCCCAAAATCTTTCTTTCAAAGTTTTATAGCTCCAAAATCTCCTTTTTTAGAAAATTTCGTTTCATCTCAAATTGAAAATTATTCGCACACAAATTTTGCTAAATGTATTAATGTTGTGCATAATTTTGTAAATAAGAAGGAATCTTTATTTTGGATGCTTTATTTTGATGGTTCTAAATCTACTGATAGTGCAGGAGCTGGATTTATATTAATAAGCCCTACTTGTGAAAAAACTATGCTAACATGTAGGTTAGAATTTGAATGTACTAATAATATTGTAGAATACGAAGCATTAGTACAAGGATTGTGTAAAGTAATAAATATTTGTGTTGAATATCTTCAAACCTTTGGTGATTATGAAATTGTTAGAAAACAAGTCAGAAACAATATCTATTGTGTTTCGAATCACCTTAGGCATTGTTAATCCTTAATCCAAAATCTTACTTCAATTTTTATAACATTCAACATTTCTCCAATACCAAGAATACAAAATTCCAGTTTTGACCTTTTGGCCAATGTTGCATCTAAATTGATCCCACTTGAATATTTTAGTCCAAACATATTTTCTATAGATTTGTTTCTTCGTCCATCCATTCCTGATAATGTTACCAATTGGTGAGTATTCAATGATGATGAAGATATACTATATTTTTTAACATCTGAAGAATCCTATATTGAACAAGTAATTGATGTGGATAAACATGATTCTCAATTGAATAAATCAAGAGAAAAAAATCATCTCCCAAAACCTATAGTTAAGCTTGAGGATCTTTACGATCTAAAAGACAGATTTAAAGAGGTCAACAACTGCAAAATTCAAAGTTCAACTTTGAGATTTGAATTAGTTAAACTAGGATCTGATATCAAACCCCAAAATATTAACTTAGGTCTTGGTCTCCCATCTGAAGAAAGAAATGCACTTATTCATCTATTAAAGAGATATAAAGACATCTTTTCTTGGAATTATCAAGATCTGGAAACTTATGATGCTCCCATCATTCAACACATTATCCCAATTGTACCAAATGTTAAACCCATTCCACAAAAACTTTGGAAGATACATCCAAATTTGGAGACTCACATTAAAAGCGAGTTGAATAAAATTTTAAAAGTGAAAATAATGTTTCCAATGAGACATTCCAAATGGTTTCTAATATTGCATCGGTTAGAAAGAAGAATGGTGATATTCACATTTGTATTGATTTTAGGAATTTAAATAAGGCATGTCAAAAGGACAATTTTCCCCTCCCATCAATGGAACAAGTTTTACAATCAATTGCTAGTTTCGAACTACTATCTTTCTTAGATGGATTTTTAGGCAATCATATCCTTGTTCATCCAGAAGTCCAACTAAAAACTATGTTAAGGAAAAAGTGGGTAACATATGCATATCAGTAAATGCCTTTTGTGCTAATGAATGCAGGAGCTACATTCCAGAAAGGGATGGAAATTACTTTCAAAGTGCCGATTAATAAAACTGTTGGGGTATATCTAGATGATATTACCATATATTCAAAAAACAGAAATAATCATTTTCATAATTTAAGGTATATCTTTAAAAGATGCATAAGATATGAAATTTCTCTAAACCCCAAGAAATCATCTTTTTCTCTTAGTGAAGGTAAACTCCTTGGTTTTGTTGTATCCAAACATGGAATTTGTATTGATCTAGAAAGAATTAAAACAATATCAGAAATTCCATTACCACATACCAAAAAATAAATCAAACCTTTTCTTGGCGAAATCAATTTTGTTAAAATATTTGTCCTTGAATTTTCTCAAATTGTCCTAACATTACAAACAATGATCAAGAAAGATTCATTTTTTAAATGGGGTGATCATGAAAGAGAATAATTTAAAGCAATCAAACAAGTCGTAATTGATGCCCCTTATCTATCAACTCCCAATTTTTCTGATCAATTTAGTTTATATACTTTTTCTTATGAATTATCATATGTAGGAGTCTTGACACAGCCGAAGGATCAGAAAATCGAAGCTTCTATTGCATTTTTTAGCTCAAATTTTCAAGGAGATGAATTAAATTATTCAGGAGTAGAAAAGAAAGTCTTCACAGTTTACAAATATATGAAGTATTTTAGACATTTTCTTCTAAAAACTCATGTGAAAGTTATTGTTCCTTTCTTAGCAGTCAGGAAATTACTTATTCAAAAAGAGTTAGGAGAAAAAAGGGCTAACTGGGATACCGCATTATAAGAATATGATTTGGAAATCAAACCCGATAAATTGTAAAAGGTCAAGGTTTCTACAGGTTAGTGAGAGGAATGAATGATACATTAGTAGATGAAATAATATGTAATATTGAACAAATCATAGAGGTACTCCTATTAATACTCAGTCTAAATATGTTGAATTAATATTTTATTTGGAAAATGGTTACGCTCCATTTGAGCTTGATGTTAAGAAAAAAAGAACCTTGCGATTGAATGCCAATCAATAAAAACTCATCAATGATGTTTTATTTAGGAAAAATTATGACTCTCTTTCGCTAAGATCTTTGGAAAAGGATGAATCATAAAATGTTTTACAGGAAGTTCATGATGGGCCAACAGGTGGGCATTACAGTGGAGATACAACTACTCACAAAATTCTTCACGCTAGTTATTAATGGCCAACTTTATTGAAAGATACGCACATTTATGTAAGAAGATGGAAAATTTGTCAAAATTCTTGAGGAATACTAAGGAAATATTCTATTTCTTTGCAGCCAGTTAGCATCAAATAACCTTTCAAGCAATGGGGACTAGACATATTAGGTGAGATTGTTCCTCATTCTTCTAAACAACATAGGTACATTTTGACTACAACATATTATTTTAAATCATGAGTAGAGGAAATACCTCTGAAGCTAGCCAATTGTTAGAGCATAATTGAATTCATTGACCAATTTATTATTACCAGGTTTGGTAACCCTCATGCTCTTATTTTTCTAGAAATGGACTGACTAAATTTGCTTTAAATAGAGGATTTAAATTTAAGTATTCTACAAATTATTACCCTTAGGGAAATGACTTAGGGGAATCCACTAATAAAAATATTATAAGGATTATCAAGCAAGCTATCAACTAAAATAAAAAGAACGGGCACATATATTTAATATTCTTTGTGTGGGCTGATATAATAACTAAGAAGAGCTCAATAGGTACTTCTCCTTTTCATTTGGTATACGGGAAAGAAGATATCCTACCTCCAAATCTAGCTCTCCCGTCATTGGCCCTAGTTCAATTCATTGACGAACAACCTTAATTTTCTTTACAATTACGAATGTATCAAATCCTTAAGCTAGAAGAAGAAAGAAATAAAGCTAAGCTAGTCCATGCTCACCATCAACAATTTGTCAAATCTTCATTTAATATGAATTCAATCATATATAAAATTTTTGAAATCAGAGTCTTAGTTTTGAAATGGGATAAATTACATGAGGATAAAGGAAAACATACAAAATTTCAAAAACTTTGGCTTGGCCCCTTTCAGATTTTTGAGAAGATAGGTGCATCAAATTTCATCTTGCAAGATTTAAAAGGGAAGAAGGAAATTCTTCCCGTTAATGGACTTATACTCAAAAAATATTTTTCTTGAAATAACATAGGTTCTTTTGTACAATATGTAAATATTTTTATATGCGGATACCATGTCCTTTTTGTTGTTAAAGTACTACACTTTTGAAAAACACATTGGAAGTTTCTCTTTATTATTGAATTGTTAACTTATTTAAGAAGAATTTTGGAAAGCAAAACATTAATTTGGAATCTAAATATTGAATCTATTTTAAAGCTTTAGATAGGATAATCATTTAATTGTGAAATCTTTTGGCTTGAAACTCTTAAAAAATCTATTTGTTGTGAATTGGTTTTGAAAAGTTATCTTTATAAAATCAGAAATTATTATGTGTTCTTTAGCATATTTTACTTAAAGAGGTCATCCAAGACCCATAAAGAGTGAATGAAACCTCCCCATCCATTTAATTTTTTTTTTTTAGAGTGTAATTCAAAAATATTGAAAAAAATTAAAAGTTGAGAGTTCTCATCACGAGCCTGCTTACCATGATCATGCGAATCAAATAAAATTGACATTACGACTGATGGAAACCAATCCAAGATAGCGTCTCATGGTGACCAGACTTTCAGACAAGAGATCTCATTACAAGTTGACTTGTTCAATTTTATTACAACTTGTGAATGGAATTATCATTTTCTAGCTACCAAACCGGGATAATGACTTTAAAGTAAATAACTAAAAAATAAATAATAAAAAGAGAAAGAAATTAATTACTTATAAATAATTTTATTATAATATGGATGGGATACTAGTTCATTTTGGTTAAATAACCTGTCGAGGCTATGAATGCTTGCTCGCAACAGAGGTTATACTAGCGACTAATAAGTTTATATAATACACTAAGCTTCTAATAGTTTTTCTTTATCTTTTCAGCCTATTAATGACTGATTTACACAAAAAAAATATTTTCATCTATAACAACCTTGAGAAACTTTACAATAAAAAAAGTCATTTCATCTCAAATTTATCTATATCGATGTAGATTTCAATAATTTTAGAACTTTCTAAAAGTATTTCTTGATAAATATTGACATCTTATTTATTATTACAAGGATTAACTGTTTCGACCAGTGTGTCACCAATTATTGTGGTACTCAAGAACCCCCCATTATCTTTAGAATTAGGAGAAAGAATAATGGGGACCCTTTAAAATTTTTAGGATAAAATCCTTTCTTGTTTAGATAGAATAGGATAAGTTTTATATTTACTCACTTTTTTTTGAATAAAACAAGAAAATTTATGAAAAAGGCATAAACAATTTTTAGAAGTCTTTATGTAGTTTTTAGGAAATAAATTGCAAATCTTACAAATCCCATAATTGTAAAAAATAAATGGAAATATCATAAAAATATCGGTCTTATTAAAATCCACAAATAGTATCGATGGTTCTAAGGAAAATCTAACAGCAAAAAGGTGACTGCGAAATAACTAAAAGACGATTATGAGATAGCGAAAGGCTAACTACAAAATCTCGATAGCGATAGTAGCAAAACATTGATAGTGAAATACTAGAACTGATATCTCTATCTGTCAAATGTCGATATCGCATTCCATAAAATCATGGATGCTGATACTGCATTCTATTAAAATCCTGGTATTTCACTAAATATTAATCCCGCACCTCTATCCTTTTCAGAAATTGCAGATTGTTGAGTTATGTGAATATCACCCGATACCAAACACTGATAAAAGATTTCCCGATATCATGACAAATTTCAGTGACATGTGAAAAAATGTTCAAAAATTAAATGACCACTCTATGTACTTCTAATTTTGAGGTTTTTTGGTGGTTTGTAATAATTTTGAGTTAATGTGAAAGGATTTTCCATAAGGCCCACATTGAATTGATATGACTCTTTTCATCTTTTGAGTTCTTGCTGCTTATCTTAGTTTTTTTATTAATAGGTAAGTTCCAATAAAGAGCAGTTAAATCACATGTTAAGGATAATCAAGGTGAGAAGAAAGTCTGTAATACAACAAGAACCAATCTTGGCCCTTGAAGAAGTGTCTGAGATGTCTCCTTTGTTTACAAATACTACATGCACTCCAGATGCAGGTTCCTCCTCATGGAGGCAATATACAACCTATTCGAGGATAAAAATCCAAGAATAATCAAGAAACAAACTGCTACTATTCATGATTCTCCTCCAAATAATAACGACACACAGAATGATATGGCCAATTCATTTCTCCACAGAATTGCTAGCCGCCTCAAATTTCTTCCATTTATAGATATGGTAAGATGGGTTGTTAAGAATCTGGATATTATGGACATAACATTTATAAATTCGAAGAAGATAGTTATTGGGTCCTTTAAAGCTGATGATTTAAGGACAATGTATCATCTACCTCAACCTCAGAAGAAATATGGTACAAAATTTGTCCAAATTTTCATGCAAGAGATTCCAAATCCTATGAAGTTGACCAAAGAATGGAGAAGGGAGCCAAACAAAAAAAAGCGTGAGGACAAGTGTATGTATTCATTAGCATCTATTTTTGGCTCTTTCTCTCATATTTATGCTATGTTAGGTTTCCTCTATGGTTATACAAATACAAATAAATTCTCTAAAGAATGGGTGCCATTAATAGAAGCTGCTTCTAGTGGATAGATCATGGATTGGGAAACTATTTTGTCCAAACATTTGACCAATCAAATAAAAAATTATAGACATAAGCACAATGTTCTTGAGAGAATGACTCTTCCTTTATTTATGAGCACCTATATCATGGATGCATTATTATTTTCTTATGATTTTCCATTTCTATGATGGAAATGGACAAACAAATTTCCTAGTCCTATATCTGTTTATCTCGATAAATTTTGGGAAACCAAATACCAAGCTCACTTCTATAAAACCTGTCATGAGATCGTTCTCTCTATCCAACAAGAGGTCTTTGGTAGCAAATCCCCTAAACTCACGGCAGAAGCCATTAGAGACTTAAAGTCATTATGAAGGTGGTTTGGAGAAGTGTCATTTACATACATTCGAGTTTTTGGTAGCATTTCCCATCCTCATGTTTCGACCATTTTTGTCTTGGATAAATTGTTGGCCAAGGAAATTGCTTATCAAATAGTTGGTAAGGGCTTGACTAAAGTTCTTAAAGATGCCAAGAAAACTACTTGGCCATATGTTCCTATCCGCTTTGGTACTTATGCCTTAGAGAATTTCAAGCATTCCCTACTTGAAATTGAAGAATTAAAAGCCTTTAGTTTTCAACCGTACCAAATAGGCCATATGACCCTAATGGCATCACAAAATATTTTACAACACAGGCTAAGCTCAAATAGTATTCAAGTGAGCCTCACAAGTTTGATGATTTGTTTGTAATCATTCAAGAGTATTCTATGATAGAAAAATTAGCAGCAGATCATCTAAGTCCTGATGAATTGACTAGATTCAATCAATATCGTTAGTGAAGAATAACCCATTTTCCAGAATTTCTATTAAAACATCTTGACATAAAGAAAAATTTTCAAATACAGAAGCCTCCTCATCGAAAGCTCCAATTATTTCCCAAGTCTCCGAAACAACTACTGTAGTTGAACAAAAATGCGAAATTAAATAGAACAAAAATTTTGATGAAGTATGGGAGGAGTTCAATCATATTTTGATAGCTGACGAAACTCGGGTTATAAGTATGTTAGACAATATGTAAGTAGAACAAGTTACAATCAACAAAGGGATAGAGTAGGTTCTGGAAACTAAAAGAGTTATTTTTGCTGAAAAAACTAACCTCCCTAGGAGTCTAAGACTCTCTAGTGACAAACGAGACAATTAAGAGCAATCCTTCTCTAAACATACATTATTCTATGAGAAACCAAGTGTTTTTCGATCCCACCTCAAGTCCAACACTCGTTGTAGCAGTCCAGCCTCGCTGATCTGGATGAGCTCCTCCTTCACTTTGAAACCTGCATACACTAACAATCAAACGATTACATAACACCTGAATATTCCATAAAACAAAGCATATTCAACATATAGACCAAGGAGTATATGAAACAATTCATTAACAACAAATCATTGAGAAGAATGGACTTATTTGTATTAAGGAAACAAAAAAGAAACCATTACAACCTGAGCCTTGGTGTTGTGCAAGTTCCTCCCAGGGTCCAGCAAGAGTTTTCCTCTACTTTGCCAAGCTCACCCACTTCCAATATGTCAACAAGAAAGGATGGTAATCTCTCCTCACAAGTTAACAATGGAAGTCCTAATTCCAGCAGCATTTACACTTTGGAATGTTCAGCTTTCAACCTCCCCTCCTCTGGCCCAATCCCTGTATTTATAGTGTTCTAGAGGAAGTTATTCAGTTCCAACATCAATGGGATACTCCCTCTTTTGGATGGGGTAGCTCCTCTCTTGATGGGATAAGTTCCTCTATCATAGGGATGCATGAAGCATCTGGAGGCGCTCAATACACGTCAAACACTCTTCTAGAAGGCTCTAGAAGTGACCACAAGACTTTTTTAAGATGAAACTCACGCCTTTGGACCTTTACAGGAGTATGCACCCATCCCTTGACTTACAGAGCATACAAGTACGCAGGTACAATGAGCTTGGGATGCGTACACGCAGGCAAGGTAGAGAGAACCTGCGTACCCAGAGATAAACATGTCTTTTAATGACTTTCTCTCTTTTTTGAAGTTTGACATGGAGAGCAGAGGTATAAGGCTTGACAAGGAGGATAATACGACCATTGATGGAGCCATATTAACTGCAGATAGTCATGGTGACAAATTTCAGTGTAACA